>VZUI01052892.1:0-14412 GCA_013401135.1 Cettia cetti
GGGTTTGCTTTGTATTGGTTTGGGGGTTTTTGTTTGTTTTGTATGGGGTTTTTTCTTGTTTCGGTTTGTTGGGTTTTTTTATGTTTACTCCATCTAGAGAAAAATAAGATACAGTCAACTCACAATACTCACTGGGAAACACAGACTTTTTATTAATTCTCAGTATTTGGAAAGATTCTTCATTCTTACAGAATCCACATTCACCTAGCGTAGTTTTCAGACCAGTCACAGTTACCTGAGGTTAGAGTCTCAGAAAACTGCTACAGGGCAGGGAAGGAATGAAGATGCATAGGTTCCCTAACAGCCAAGATTCTGAATTACATCACCGTTCCATAAATATATTCATTTTATTCATGTTCATTCCTGAAAGAATTTACTGCACCGAGGATGTCATCTTGACTATGTATCTTAGAATTGATCATTTCCCCAATTAAGCTGTTCGGGCCTCAGACTTAAAGAGCTGTCACAGCTGCTGGAAGATGATTTATCTCCTGATGATGGGCAGAGCTCCTGACCAAAAATTATTAATGACAGAGCTTCTTTTTTTGAAATAACCTTAACCCAAGCATATATCTTCTTAGTCACATTAATATCTGAACACATTCCCCCAATACTTAGCCAGGTATTAAATGGATGTAAAATCCTAAACCTTAGTCTTTTAATACAGAGCCTTTCAAATGAAGAATAAGAGATTAATCCAGCCCTATTCCGTGCCAGGCTGTATGGTAACTGCTGCTGTTTCATGGGAAATGCAGGCTCTGAATAGTGCTTTGTTTCACATCACTCTGCTAACTTCCTCAACAAAACTTCCCCAGGCTGGTCTGGCAAAGGACTCCCCACAAGAGAAAAAGGCATGAAGATGAAACATGACATGTATTTGTTCGCTAGTTCAGGTCAATTATTTTTGTGTGAGTCTCCTCTAGGGTTCAACACCACTCCCACTGAAGTTAGTGAAGGGTTCTGCCATTGGCATTCAAGAGGCAAGAATCAGGCCCTTCATCAGCATGGGTTTGTGACCACTGCTACAGCAGTAGGGGGCCATTGCTGCCCTGGATGAGATGACTTTATTACATTTAATAGCTAAGCAAATTTTAACATAAAATAAATTGAAGGGACATTGTTTGTGGAGATATATACTGTACACATATTGTATATACAACATGGCTCAGGTCTGTGCAAAGGCTTAAACAGCAGCATCCTGATATGGTTGAGTTTTCCTGTACCATGAATGCATAAAAGGATACAGGCACAAACTCAACCCAAGTTTTCCCTAAATTTAATGGCCATAAAATCTTTTACACCTCAAAAACCTCCCTCACAAATGCCAGTGAGCTTGAGATAAATCACACACTCAGCTGAGCAGTTCTACTATATTCCAGATATATGTAAAAACTTCCATTTAAACTTTCGTTTTAATTAGTTTGAGGATTCATCCAAATGTTTAAAAGTTTTAAACATCTATGTGTCTTTCTTATTATTCAGTTCCCTTATTATTCATTTTCAAAGGGCCCTCTGACACCTATCAAATCTGATAGACGGAGAAGTGATTTCTCTCAGGCGAGTGTAAATCTTACACCACTTCCCACATGATATTACTTTCCACATGTCTGATGGCTCTGGAAACAAGTAATCAAATTAATAGAACTATTTAACTTTCATTCATATCTTAGCTGCCACCATAAATTTTCAACCATCAGAAGACAGTAAAATGTTAGTTTTGCTTTATTTGGAGAAGATACTCATTTTCACAACTTCTGCCTTATTAAACCCAGCAGCTTATTTCTTGGGTGAGACAGTATGATTCACACTGACAGCAGCTTCAATAACCACTCCAAACTTTTGCTATTTACATTTAGTTTTTTGAGCAGGTCATATTGCCAGCATTAAAAGTTTATGATGATTTAATAGGGAGACTGTAAATATAATCTACCTTGGTCTGAAAACTTCAGTAGCTAAAAAAATACAGTGGGAACCAATTTCAGCAACACAATTCCTCAGCTGACCCGCTGAGCTCCTCTTCAGCAATATTCATTCCTGGGAACATATGAAAACTGTCCTCAGCTCACTGTGCTGGCTTGTCACTGCCTACTGCAGCAGCTTCACTACGTCGTTATTCTTCTGCAAAACACCCAGTAGTCTCAGCCCAGAATATGTAATGGATCATGGCACTTTTTGGGAACCAGTTTTGCTCAGCTGTGGCTCAATGGAAACAGCACAGAGACCTGCTGGTCCAGGGCCAAGGAAATGAGGGCATGATGAGGGCGATGCAAAAGTCATCGACTACATAAATGTATGAGTTTTTACTACTCAGGCAAGGTGTACTAATAGCCTGCCTGTATGCTCTGAGCATATCTCAACTGCAGACTGAAAGTTCTTAATTTAAATCACCATGAATCATACCACTTTTACCCAAATGCCCATTCCTTGGAAAGGCTAGGTTTTCAACCCACCCATTGCCAGTATCAGCTCTTTGCACATTTGAGTAAAATAATGTTAAATATTTTCCCCTTCAGCCTCCATCCACACATGCAAACCTTTCACATAAGAAGTGCAGAAGGAGGTGTGTGAGATGCCATCAACACTGCTTCCCACACCTGAGTGGACAGCAACTGAAGACCACAGTGGCTCTGTGTGACACACACAGCAACATGAATAAAACAGCACCTTACCAGTTTTAAGCAAACATCTCAAAAAATTAAAGCGGGTATTAGTTTTAGTGAGGACACTGCACAGTGACTAAAGAGACAAAAACTCACCTCTCAGTTGAAAACTGCTTGAGCTGTTCTGCATTCTGTTGTAATAAACTGTTTGCAAAAAAATTATCAGTCTTGTGACATGATAGCTTGGCATTTGCGACTTAAAACTACATTGGACATTTTGCAGCTTTATGATATGGCAATTCAAGCTTGGTTGGCTAACTATTATAATCTTACTTCTTTCAGAATTACTGCTTTCCAGGCTTCTTCTTCCTCTTGGAGATACGTGTTTCAAATTATTTTCCCTCAGATTTATTATCCTGCAGTTTTCTGGGATGAATCTTAGTTTCTATAAAAATGCCCACCTACCTTTATAATCTCTTTAGGTCTCTTTTTATTATCTCATTTTCTCTCTAGTCCTCCTAATTCAATATCCTCTGAATTTTGTAATCATATTCTTCTCACTTTTTTCTTGTAGATCATTAATGATGGTATTTAATACAACCTCTCTTACACCACTCCTAAAGTACTGCATGATTATTATAATGCTTAGCTTTTAAAAAGCACAATCTATCCATAACTCAAAATGCATTCCATATGTCAGGAAATTGCTGTTAGCCCATATTACAAGCAAAGATGGAAACGATGCAGGTGCTCACGAAAGCTACTTTTCTTCCTCTATATTTCATCTTCAGGCAAAGGACAAAGATACAAGCTCCTCTAAAGACTGTTTTGGAGTGGTTAAATTAACTTTCTGCTTTGAACACCCCTTTGGAGGACCCCAACACCTCTACATGTTAGATGAAACAAATACTAAGATAATATTGCCAATAGCTTTCCAAAAAAAAAAAAAAAAAAACCCAAAAAAAACCCCACAAAAAACCAAAAAGCAAAGGAAGGAAAAAAAAAAAGGATAAAAAAGAAAAATAAGAATCTGAGAGATCCAAAAATCCAACATTCTGTTACTTCCTGCTGCTATTTCACAGTTTGGCCACAGCCTTTGGATTATCACTATCCAATGGTTGGATTATTGACTGTCCAATATTAAGGGCAGTCTTATGAGCAGCCGTGATGTATTACAGGTATTTTTCAAAGGTGGAAGGAGTTTAGTCTCTCCTTGGCCAAATTTCTCTATGAATAATTAGATTCTGAATTCCTAAAGTGTCAAAGGCTTTATTTGGGTAAGATATTAGCTTCTTGCGATAAAATTACAATGTAATTTTTTTTCACTGTTAAGCAGCTGCTTTTATCCACCTGAAAGCTCTATGTTGCTGATTGATGAAACAAATTATTACCTCATACTCCTATCACCATATTTATGGAGGTGGTGTCCATGCTACTGACAGCAAGACCATAGGATAATTTTGTCATTTACTACATTTAACATGACCCATGCCTATGGTCTCCTTGTCAGGAAGTTACTCTGCCACCCCAAGCCTATAAGGGGTTGCCGATGTGCAGGAGCTCCTGCGCATTTAGCAGAACACCCTGTGCAAGCACATTAAGATTAGATGAAGGAGTTTTCGTTCCCTGCTACGTTTTAATTAGGTAAAAATCTGCAGGGAACAAAGCTGAGCAGAAACCTCTCTCATGGCAGAGCTGTGGCTAGACCACAGGCTCCACACACCTCTTTCATTCTGTAAAAACCTAGACAACCAGTTCCCACTTGCAAGAGTACAACATGGGACCAGGGGATTATCCGTCACAATTCAAACGCAATTCTCTGATAATGGTAACTGTGTTCCACTGTTAGAAGTGATAGACTTACATAATTAGCTGCAAGTGCTATTTCTGTGTGTGTAAAATCTTTTAATTATTTCCTTTTTAATTATTTTAAATTACCTAATAACTCTTTGGCAGAGAGGGATGTATGGGAGGGAGGTAGTGCAAAGCCCGCCATCATTATGAAGGCTTTTCAAGAGCTCCATTATGTGCTGTGAGCATCTGACTCTTTGTAGCATGAGTCACCCACAAAGTCTTGAGCCATCAAGTAATTAAGGTTCTTTAATACAGAGTGGGAGGGGAGGAAGTAATACCATTTGTCGTTATGATCAGTCACATTCCTACAAGTATATATCATAACTGTTTTATAAATGGATTATTAGCAAATCAGATTACAGCACTAATTATTTCTCCCAGCATTTCCTTTGCCCCTGTGGTGTGGAGTTATCCCTTCCCCAGTTATTACTACTCTTCCATCTGCTTTTTCCCCCCTTTGCTATCTCACACACATACACAATCACTTATGTAAACTCATCCAGGACAGGAAGAACCCAACAATAACTGTTATTAGCACTTCAAAGAAAAAAATATTGCTGGTTCTCACTGGAAATCTTTCTGAATGGATACCTGCATGGCAACCTCAGCACAACATGATGGTTGTAACCCAGTTTGGAGCAGAACTGTGAAAGAGGAATTCACAATACAAAGCCATCTCCACGCTGGCAAGCAATCTCAGAAGAAAAGACAAGAATTGGCAGGCCTGAAAAGAAAGCCACCTTTCTCACCTTTACTGGAAAAAACAGGGCTGTTAGGTAAGACATGTTAGATAACTTTTTTTTTTTTCCTTTTTAATGAAGACTAAGCCCAAGAGAGCTAGATTGTTCTGGGAAAAAAATCAAGGACAGGACGAAGTTAAAAAAGAGCTGATGAAAGGAGCAAAGTGGAGGGGTAGGAATTAAACTAAAGGAAAACATAGGTGAAATCATAGGTCATATTTGCTACACACTCAATGAAATCTTCTATAGTTTTTAAGAACTCCCACAGGATTTAGCAGCCCCAAGGACATGTAATCATTGTGCCAGCTGTAAGTTTTCACAAAAACTACAGAGATTCAGATGTTTCTGTTTTGCTGTTTTGCCTACCCTACAAAATTCATTACAATCATCAAGTCAAAGCCTGAAATGTTACACAATATGAAAAGTAAGGCAAAGCTGCTCCCTTACTCAGCAGGGTAAAATACAACTCCTGCCACAGATTTACTAGAGTAAAGGCAAGATTTCAGGGTAAAAGATAATGGCTTGTGAGACCACAGATCTGTCAATTTTCCAATCTTGCTTTTTCCATTTCTAGAAGAAAAAACAGTCTTGTGTGCAGTCTTTGCACAAATAACTTTGCCGGCTCATAAGGTGGCATTAACGTTACTCAAAATGTTTGTTAGGAATGGATAAAGAGTGTCAAAAATGCAGAGTTTAGGCTCAGTGATAATGTCAAATTTGCAATGGAGTTCTGCTTAATATCTGCTTAATCTCTCGTGTAATCAGGGTGTGCGCAACCAATCCCTTTGTTGAGGCTGTCCTCTGGCCAACACAACTCCTCCCCTCACCACTACCAAAACATTGCTAGTGCTGGATCTGCTCTCCTACATATTGTACTCAGCTCAACAATATTATATGTACATCAAAGCAAAATACAGCTTTCCACCCTGTGCTGGTTTGGGCTGGGGTAGGGTTAATTTTTGTAACAATACCTAGTGTGGGTCTGTGTTGTGCATTTGTGCTGAGCACAGAGTTGATAAAACAGAGATGTTTTTGTTATTGCTCGGCAGGGCTTGCACACAGCCAAGGCCTTTTCCACTTTTTCATACAGGCGTGTTGGAATGGGGACTGGAGGTGAGCGGGAGGTTGGGAGAAGACACAACCTAGACAGCTGACACCAACCAACCAAAGGGATATTCCATATCACACAATATCATGCTCACTATATAAAGCAAGGGGGAAAAGGAGAAAGGGTGAGGGGGTATGTTTGGACTTACGATGCTTGTCTTCCACATAACTATTGCATATGCTGGAGCCCTGCTTTCCTGGAGTTGACTGAACCTTGTTTTGCTTTGCATACAAGCATAGCTTTTGCTTTACCTATCAAACTGTCATTACTACAACCCACAAGTTTTCTGACCTTTATTCTTTTGATTCTCTCCCCAGTTGCACTGGTGGGGGAGTGAGCAAGTGGCTGTGTCGGCCTGGCATTTGTTTGCTGGCTGGGGTTAAACTGTGACAGTCCCCTAACTAGAGCTACCACCCACATTTCAAGGAATGCTGATATAGCATCAGCAAACAGAGAGGCACCAAAGGGGGAACATACCCCCATATCCAAAAGAACTATTCATATGCCTGCATCCGCAGGATGGACAAAGTTATCCCATGTTCAGCTCCACCATCTGCATTGCAGGTGAGAGGCATGAAAGCCTGGCACAGTCTGATGCACCAACACCAGCCACAAGGAAAGACCCACAGATTCCACTAAAATTCCTTGGCACACGTCCCAGCATCTTTCAGGGCTCTCTGCAGGAGGGTGCCTGAATTTGCTTTCATTAATGTTTTGCTTATATTCTTGAGAAGACGGTCTTTGGCCAAATGGATTCACAAGTATCAGCATTCCGCATTCACCTCCTCATAAGAATGTGACTCAGAAGTGTAATTACCTTTCCTTTTCTCCAATCCCAGTTAACCTGAACATGATGGCTGAATTCCTGCTGTCTGAGAAGCATGGGTTCATCCAGAAATATTTCCCACAACACTGGCTCTATCCCTCAGGAGGGCTTGATTCTTTTTAAATATTGCTATGGTACCATTTTAATCAGTAATTACAGACAAAGCAGAGTCATAAACTCGCTCTAAAGTGAGTCCCCCTCACTGGTACTGAAACAATAGCATACGTCTATGGTTGGGCAAATGTCTCAACTCTACTCTCTCTAAGGTGCTACTTCACAACATTAAACCTATAAAACTCAATCATACTCTAGCCTGGGAGAAAAATTCAGTGAAAACTCTAGAGGAGTCAATTTATTTGGAAGTTAACCAGACATATTTCAATCTCGATTGGACATCTAGAGACACAACATAAATTTTTATATAGGTTATTTGATTCTCACACCTCATAAATTAAATAGAATGATCTCTGATATATCTAATGCCTGGTGGTAAAACTGTGGAAGGATGGATTTCTGGTACATTTGTTTCCAGTGCCCTGCAGTTAGGTCCTTCTGGGCATCAGTTAAGGTTAATGTGAAATGAGGGGCAGTGACAGGAGACAGTTTTAAGTCCTGACCAATTTGCAAAGGAAAGTCAGCTTGCTGTGGCCAGCTTAACAGACACTCTGCATAGAACAAAGATAACAGTGATTTAGGTATAGCTGTCAGGCTCTGCTCAAAACTGCTGCAAAAACCATAGAAAGCTGGGGCATTGCCTGGCAAGTTGAAAGCAAATACTCCAGAAAAAAAATGTTTTCATAACACAGCTGGATGACTAATTTATTAGGTTCATTTAGCCCATCAAAAGTCACTCACAACTTTCCCTGCATTTGCCATTTGAATGAGTCAATAATGAAGTTTGATTTAAGCTGCAACCAGTATGAAAATACAATTAAATTGCATCTTGCAATTGTCTCAATTGAATATAGAGTGGAGTAGATATCTAAACCCCATGGAAGGTTCTTGTGTCTTTGAACAAAGCAGATATGAAGTAACACAGCATGTTACAATTCAGAACTTGACCCACACTAACTAGCTGCATGACTCATCCAGTCAGGAAGAGAAATAATGCTTCTTGTGGACTTGTGGTCCACAACTAGACACAGCCTGCATGTGTAGCACTCACTGTGCAAATACACTCTTTGTGTCTCCAACTGTCCCGGTAAAGATTGCTTTCAGTAAAACTCAAGATAAAACACTACATTTTATAACTCCCCAAGTAAAATTCATGTGCTCCCAGGAAACAAACATCATCGAATGGACATTTGTTACCTGTTACACAACAGCAGTGGCATTACAGAGGAAGTTACACTACAGTCAGAACTGGTATTCGTCTCACATGCAATAACAACGCTCAGAGCTATCAGCAGCCATTCAAGTTGTACTTATTACCATCAGCAGGAAAATATGACTCTGAAGTATTTTGGTCACTTGTTCTTTTTTTTTTTTTTTTTTTTTTTTTTTTTTTTTTTTTTTTTTTTTTTTTTTGTACCTCCTTACTTTCTCCCAGTGTTTCTCTATTTTTTAATTTTTTTCCCCCCCTTCCTTTTCCCTTGCTTGTTTCTTTCTTCCAGGCTTAACTCTCTTGAATTTCCTTCTTACAAGCAAGCCCCATGTCTTCTTTCAGCATTTTCATTTTCCTCTCAAACTAGGCTTGACTGGTCATATTACAGTAACATTATTACCAATGACAGTATGTAACTGCATTTGTTGATTTAGAAAGTCTCTTCTGGCCTTATATTTCTTTCTTGTTTTCTAGTTCATTTGACAAAACCTGGTCATTTTCACAGAGATTTGTTTGCAGAGATTAGTATCATTAGTAGGAATCAGAGTGAATATCCCACTGTAAGGCAGTGCAAAGGAGGAAAAAGACAGAAGAAATTCATTTTTCCCAGAGCTCTCATTTCACATAAGGATGAGAACTCCTTATCTGTTATGCTTATCTTGCTTTTAAAGGTTAGCTTTGTAGCCAGGTGGGTGAGCAGCATTTTACTACTAAAAGTAAGCATGTTTCCAGGCTTCATGTGCCATATGGCCCACAGAGAAATAAAATTCCAGCCTATGGGCAGGGTGTTCAAGACCTCTGCTCTAGGCAGCTGCATGCAGCTCTGAATTCTTGGTATGTTTTTCGGAAATTTTATGCATTCTAATTTGATTAAGTTCCTTCTCTTGGCAACTGGTCATTGTCAAACCCTTTTCTGATCAGCAGGGGACTAATACAACCTGGGAGCTCCAGCCCTGGCAATGAAAAACATTATAGGCGCAATGGACGACACTTTTGCAAAGAATATCTCCTGCACCTGGACTCCATTTATTAAGTTTGCAGAAAGGACAGCTCCTGCCAAGAAGCCAGACACTCTGACCTTGTTTGAACCTGCCTGCTGCTTGTGGAGCAGGATCTGTAGCGAGCAGGAGCAAAGAAGGGGCACGGGGCACACTGCTGCTCCTCGGGGACTCGCTCCAATATATGGGGAGTTTATGTTCCAAAGTGTTTTACTTTTAAAGCCTGTATTCTTTCATCTCATCACAGGATATAATGTTGCTATTGAGCTATATTGCTGTGTCTAGTCAGGGCGTGTGTTTGTATGCTGGTGTCAATCATTCCTTTCTGTACCCTTCATCGGCTGCAGCTCACAGAGTGGCAGGGGATTCTTGCTCTCCAATCTATTGATGCTCCTTGAGTTTATTATATCACTACTCCCCCTCCTCAAGCTTTATAACCTATCAAGATCTAAAGTCTCTAATAAACAGTAAGTTAAAAGGGGAAAAAAATATCCCAGCATACAAAGTTAATACAGCTTGTATTCAATACTCAGCTCATTTTCAGCAAGGCTCTAGTTTTCCCACTGTGACATGAAATTGAACTTATCCCATAATGTGGTTCACATTTAGGATTTAAACATGTTAGCATTTCCCTTAATGATCAGGCTTGGCTCTCAGGCACTGCAGAGATAAGTGTCCTGCAAATAGCTAAGCTGGATAGATACAGATAGATACTGTTTTCCTTAATAAAAGCAAGATCCTTCAAAACAACAGATTACCTAACCAGAGTATTATCTTTCCAAACAAATAAGATATTTACTTACTCCTTTTGCAAAATGGAGAAAAAAACCCTACAAAAACAAACAAAAATATCTTTCCCTGAATAATTGAGTTGTCTACTTCTTAAAACTGCTCCTTCCAGCCTGAAAGCAGCACAGTATTAAGATCAAGCTCCATTTGATGCTGCTGGACAACTATATTGAAAACCAGGCAAACCCTTGGGCATCATGCTGACTGGGGACTGCATCCAGTGCATCCAACATCCCAATGTGGTACATTTTGGCCCTCTGCAAAATCACTTCTGGGGCTGAAGCCCACATAGAAAAAGCTTCTCATAACCTGGGACTCAGCCATAAGGCTACAGGGGAGCAGTCAGACCAGAGACAGGAGGGGGAGATCAGGAGAGTAACCACCCTTTATGGCTTGGCTGAGGGTGCCAGAGAGGATGGTAAGGGTCTTTTTATCAACATCTGTCCATTAGCAGGAACAGGGACAGCCCACTTACTTCACACTCCATCACACTGGCAGGTCACCATCCCAGGTTTTGTGTTACCAATGGTCTGGGATGCTTTTGAGCAGGAATGGAAGCAAAGTGCTGGATATTGTAATTAGTCCAAAGAGGTTTCTAACCCCTAATTTTGTCTACTTTACCCATTTAGTACTATCTCATAAAATTGGTAAACACTTTTACCTTTCTCTGGAAAAGAAAAACCTAATGCATTGTTCAGACATATAAAGGTAAAAGACAATTAATTATGTTTAATTATGTTGGACTTGCAGTAGGACAATAACAAGGTCATTAAAAGCATAAGTAGTCAAACACTCACACTGTTTATGATCTAGACCTGGAGGTGTCCTGGGGAAAAAGCCTTGAGACCAGAGGAGAGGCTGGTGGAGCCAGAGGAACCCCTGCACTGGTGGGCTGCAGGAGAATTTGGCAAACTGGGAAGAACAGACAGGTCATCCCACAACAAGGTAATATGAGTTTTGCCACATTTGTATTTTGCTGCGGTGGTTTAGTTATTACGGCCAATCCCCCAAAAATACATTGTTATCGCAACAAGCTAAACAACAGCAAGATATACCCTCAAGTTATGTTGAAGCCAAATACTGGGTACACATGCATCAACTCAGGGCAAGCAGTTTGTTTGTGGTGGGGTAGTTGAAATTCCACTCCCTACAGTTCCTTTAAAGAAAGAGGGAGAGAGGAAAGATTGAATTGATAGCCCAGCTTCCCCCTGTACTGCTTGCAAGGAAGTGAGACAAGATTGAGCCAGTCTAAACATATTTCTGTGCCCCTGAACACAATTTGATAAAGCTTTAAAAAACCCTCCCAGTCATGTTTACAAAACGCAAATTAATTATGTTTTGGATCATTACTTCAGCAGCCAATAGATAAAGTATGCTAACACACTGCATAGCTGAGGCAGAAGAATCCTAAGTCAAAACATTCCAGTAGAACTATTTGCACCTGTCAACTGATCTGCTAATTTCAAGGCATTCACTAACAAAAGGGAGTTAATTTGATTTTACTGGACTTTCTAGATCACTCCAAAAGATAAAATTTTGCTCTGCTGCAGCACAAATATTGCTTTTCCTCATTAGAACTGAGCTCCACTTATTAGCATAAGTAAGAAAAGGGTGGAGTTTGTTCATGGTAAGTTAAGAAAGGAACTAAAAATTTATGGAAAAGTTGTTTTCCTAAGCAAAGGGGGGAAAATGTGATAAAATGAAATATTATCAATGCTTGTTTTCTATGAACAAACAAATAAAGAAGGCTCATTTCTTGCTGAAAATATGCTTTCTGAGGAGAAAAAAAAATAGCAAAAGGTCAAGGTTCACTATATTTTAATTTGGAATAGTTAATTCAGTTCTTCCTGATACTCTGTGACTGCCAGCCTCTGGCCAAAGACAACAAAGACCTGCTAGGCCTTTGCAGATGTTTTAAAACAGTTAAGGTTTCCCCCCATAAACACTACTTCTTCCTAGAGCTATAGGGAACACCCAACCCTACCTTTATTGTCTCTGGTTCTGTGATGACTACTATCTTCTCACAAGTAGGTGGCTTTTGCAAAAAGCAGAGGAAGGAAAAAAAACTTTTTAAAATGCAGTCCAAGCAAAGCATCTTGTCTAACTGGTGCCCTCACAGTCTGGCACAATACTGAGAGCTGTGGGATCAGCAATGAAAAACAAAACCTCACAAATATTGGTTAGAACAAGCATCTATAACATTATTAACACTGTAACTGATTCCCAGGCAGTAACAAATATTTCTGAATACCTTGAACAGGGCAGAGGCCCCTGCGCATAAACTGCAGACTGCCCAGTTATGGAGCAGAGACAGTATCCCTGAAGTTCAGAGACTATTGCATAAGTATATTCCATTACCTTATCATGCCAGCTAATTGTTTCATTAACAGTTTATTTATGTCCACAAAAATATTAACAAATCTAAACAAACCTCAAAGCCATTTGTGAATAAGCTGTAAGCAGACAAAAGTCAAACAAAAGCAGTCTTGGCATGTAATTCAAGAAAAGCTCTGCTCAGGGGTCAGATTTATGGAGAGCGATGCTGTAGCACATGTAGGTATCCCAGATCAGAGCCAGCCTGTACCTGGGAATACCCAAGGCCTGCTCAGGTTCAAATATGTCCTAGCACAGGCACACCAGTCCACTAAGTGCCATCGGGTCAGTCACCACCCTACCCATCAGTAACTTCCTACCTACTCCTCTATCAAGTCTTCATTACAGAAGGAATGGGGTTTTTGTCTGACTTCATCATCATGACCAATTACAGCTTTCAGAATTGAGTAAGGTTTGTATACTACCATATAATTTTTGTTAATCTTGGTTTTGCTCCAGTTATATTTTTAGACTGGTATTTGTTTAAATTCTGGGTAACTGAAATACTAACTTTGTGAAATTTATCTTATTTAAAGCTCATTTTCCCTTATTAATGGGGATGGGGGAAGCTGCCTTCCTCTTTTGCTATGGCTTTGCATAGATTCTAAAGAGCTCAAAAACTGTTGAGCAATAAAATTGTCTGGATTTATTTACAGCAGGCTTTGATTAAATTTGAAGGGAAGTTAAGAGTAATTTTTGTTTTACCTGAAATGTTCCTTGTATCACAGTAGATGTACAGGACCTTGACAATCTTAAACAAATTTGCTTCAAAAACACTTAAAAATATAATAAAGAACTTTAGAGGGGAAAAAAAATAGAATCAATGTCAGAATAGACAATAATTTCTGGCAAGTTCCCGGATCAATTTTGTTCCTGTTTTAGCCCTAGGTTCAGAAGGTAAATTTAAAATTCTTTTGAAAAAACCTTAGTGTCAATACTCAGAAGAAATCATCTGAGTCCTTGTGCATTTTTGTACAGTTTCAGTCTGGCAGCATAGAATCAGTAAAAAAGATTTCCAACCTGGCAGGTCAAACAGCTGTTAGTCAAAGTCTTTCTCAAAATACGTCTCTGTGAGGTTTTAGAAAGTAAAACCAGCACTGAAAAAAAGGCAGTAGACAGTAGACAAGACTCAGAAAAAAAATAGCACCCTTAAATCTAGTAGACAGTTTTAGTTTGTATATACTATACAAGAAAATGAGTGTGTTATTGACTAATAATAGACTTCAGTGAAGTCTGGCTAATGTGAATACTAACATGTTATCTGTGCTGATAAAATCAGAGGGAGAGATACCTGATTTTGAAGGGCAATGTGATATCTATAGACATTTGTTCTAAGTAGTTTTTGTGGCAGAAGATGCTGCTGAATCATATAGATTTGCCTTTCTGGTGTGAAAGTAGACAGTTTCAAGTAGCAGGTACAGGTAATTAAGCATGCAGCTCATCAATATTGGTCCAAAGGTTCTCCTCTGAGAAGGTGAAGGAGAACACCACCAAGGGCTCAGGCCAGTGAGCATGGAGAGAAGTGATCAGGAGCCTAGCAGAGCAGCTCTGCTTCTGCTTGGAAGGAGGGAAGATTTACAAGCCCAGAGGCAATAGGACTCTCCCTGCTGCCCTGCCATACAGACAAGGCACAGGGAGATCACCTTCCTGAGGCTGGGATGGCTGAAAGAGCTCAGTGTGCATAGGCACACCACAGTACAGGGATGCCACAGAAGGGCATGCCACAGAAGATTCAACTCTAAATTAAAAAAAAAACAAAACAAAACAAAAAAAAAAAAAAAAAAAAAAAAAAAAAAAAAA
>VZUI01052897.1:0-73018 GCA_013401135.1 Cettia cetti
GGAAAGGAAAGGAAAGGAAAGGAAAGGAAAGGAAAGGAAAGGAAAGGAAAGGAAAGGAAAGGAAAGGAAAGGAAAGGATGGCCAGTGGCAGACTGTGTGAAACCTCTGCACACATCACCTGCTCTGAGCACTGTCCTTCCCTTACTCATCCCTAATGAGCCAGTTCAGTTGTGCAAGGTAGTTCCTAATTACCTCTCTCCCGGTTTCTCTCTTCCCCCCTGAGAATGGCCTTTCCAAGAACTTACTTCACATGCACACACCTGGTACTGTGAGATAGGGAGCCTCACCATGGATACCAGCCCCCCATTCCCAGCCCAACCCACGCTCCTGGGATTCGAGCAACTATCTCCAGGATGCTGTAAACTCCAGATGTGCCTTACCTACTGCCTGGAGACACTGCATGCGGACGCTGCTCACAACTATTATTCTGCACTCACACACACACATATACAAGAACTGGCTATGCAGATCAAGCTCTGAGAAATGAAATAAAGCAAAATGGTAATCTTAATCTTCCCTTTAATATCCTACCCTGTGCCAGATAAGAGCAGCTGTGCTCACACAATGTGTCCAACTGGACATGATAAATAGCCTGGGAGAAAAGAAAAATACACACAGACACACAAATATATATGTGCATACACACATGCTCTAAGGAATTTAAAATATGTTTGTTCACAGAAGTGGTGGCCTCCAGCTCACAGCTTCCTCGATTAAGAAAAGGGTTTATTAGAAATAAAAATGGCCTGCCAGGGTTGGAATTGTACACAAAATCCTAGAGTAAATATCTACATGGGTAGCCTGAAGGGTTAACCTTACCAATGCACAAATACTGACTGGCTCTCCTCCTGTTACAGTGTAAATGCTGATTGGAAGGAAGAGATCATTCTAGGTCAGTATGTCCTTTACATTGTGAATAGCTTGACAGGGGCTAATAAACTCCTCCGCCTATGGCACCAATAATTTATTATATATTCCTGGGTATCACATGCAATTTTTTATTTATACATGTATAATTGGTTGGCTTGATTTTAAAGAGGTGAATCAGGACAATCTGGGTCAAAAAGCATGCTTAAGCCAGAGGATGCCAAAGGCTCCACTCGCTTAGTCTTAACCTATGATGGAGAATAACATCCTGGTTGCTGCTCCCTGCACTTCTACCAGGACTTCACATGGCAGCCGGGCATCGCCAAGAGTGGACTGTGGGTCAACACACCTGACTTCTTACGGGGGTCAAAAGGGTGCATGCATGGTTACCCACTCATGCTGCAAAGCAATCTCAGCTGATTTGAGGAATGCTTGATGAATTGACATGATTGTAAACCTAACAGATTTCAAGCTTCTTTCCTGAGTGGTCACTGCTCTGCAGCCTGCTGCCGAGGGAGCCGTGTCCCAGAGCAGCCTGCCTTGCTGCTGCCTCCACCGCACCGCATTTCACACCGATGAGGTAATTCCACTGCAGATGAGGTAACCCCGCGAGTTGCCCACCAGCTAGAAGAGGTTACCATATGATTCCTCATGTAAACACGCAGCGCGGTCCCCCCGGACGAGAGCTGACAGCTGCGCTCTGCCGACGCCGAGCTGGTGGCCGGCAGCGGCCCAGGGGAGCCGCGGCCTGCGGGGCCTCGGCGCCTCAGCGCAAGCTGCCGGGCGCCCGCCCCGCCTGTGCTCGGCTTCCAAGGGCCTGACAGGGGACCCTGCTCCTCTGGCACCCCTGCAGCCAGGTTCACCGTTCGGATGGCTCTTTGTCTTCCCACGCCGGGGTTTCTAAACGCATGTACCTTCTCACGCCCCGGTGAGGTGGTGCATCTCTTCGGAACGACTTCCTCCGGCGGCTGCAGGTGTTAGACGGGGGGAAATCCCTCCTTCCCTTGCACAGGAGGTGCAGGGGAGAGGAGGGGCAAGGATGCTACAGGGCAGCAGTGTGGGGAGCTGCCCGGGCAATCCCCAATGGTTTGGTGTGCAAGCACTGCCATTCTGTGTGAGTGCACTTTGCACAGGTGGTGTTCCTAGAAAGTCCCCTAATTTGCAAGCAGCATGAAAGTTAGTTTTGTGGTTAGGCAGTGAGGATGGCTGCAACCCTCTTCCACCTACAAGTGTCAGAGGATCTGCAGGCCTCTGCTCACTCCACTGGCAAAAAGCTAAAGCCAAAGCCCCCAAACCCAACACCTTGTCTTCAGAGTCTGGAATCATTGCCATTTACAGTCCTTCACTAGCCAAGGAACCCTACTAGCTCTTCTGCATTAAGTACTCCCAAGTGCTGATTCCTATCTGGGTGCTGGGCAAAGCAGACCTGTGTGATGAATGCATGAGAAGAAGGAGAAATTCACAACTAAAAGAGAGCAGGACACAGGCTTGTCAACTCCCTAAGCTCAGAGTGCTTCTGCACCCTGCTCAGTGCCAGGAGTTCTCAAAGCCTCCTTATGAATGACAGGGCTGCTGGGATCAAATCATACCACAGCTCCCACTAACTACCTGTGTCTCCATGGACTCAACCACAAAAATTGTGTTTGAGAAGTTTGTTTTAACAAACTTCCTCTCAGCAGTCACTGATGTGGAAATCTGTTCTGGGCAGACCTGGACTCAAACTGCATATGACAAGAGACCCAGAAAGACCCTGAGGACTAACATGTCATTAGATGCAGGAAAGCAGCTGGGATGAACGTCTCCTGTTCCATTCCCAGGTTACAAACCTCAGGTCCCCTGGTCTGTCCAGTCTGGAGGAGGTCTATCCAAGCACTCCTGGTAAGTAAAGCATGCCTGTACCAAGCACCCAAAGGAAGCTCTTTCCCTCTGCCATGGGGGTGTGAGGATCAAGGAGCTCCAGGCAAGAGGGAAAGGCTTTCCATCACCCTCTGCTGAGTTTGTTTTGCCAAAAATGGGAACTACTATGTGCAAGCCCTGGAGGAAGTCATGTCTTTCTTTCCTCTACCTCCCAGAGCAGCTCTTTCACAAGGAATAGGTCAAAATGAATTACTGTTATAAATGGAGTATATGAAGGGACACAAATCCATTGCTGCTGGGGCTGAGCTCACCTCACTTTGCAAGGCTGAGATCAGGAATCTTCCCTCTACTCTGAGCTCACAAGATGCCAGAGGGACAGACAGATCTCCTGAAGTCCATCCAAAAGGGATTCAAAAAAGCCAGTAGAGAAGTGGGGCAGCATCATATTCCCATCCCTCCCAACCTGGAGAGCCAGCAGGCTCTGCACCAGCAAACCTGTATCACAGCTCCAAGGAACTCTGCAGTGGGACATGTGCTGGACTGCAGGCACCACAGCTAGATTTTTAAAAGATGTGGCTAACTTTATAAACTCTAGCAGTTGCTGTCATGCATAATGAGATACAGTTAACCATTCTTTGCCTCATGCTGTAGCTGGATCATCTGCTACAGATGATTTTCCTCTTTCGCAGGGAAAAGCAAGGTGCATCAGGTTTTACACATCCCTCTCTCAGACTGGGTGCTGGTCACTGCTCAGTGGAACACCAAGCCTGGCAGAGTCACAACTTCCTTCTGCTTCAGAGGTGCCTGGCAACAGCAGATGGCAGGGGCCTAGGGCATGCCTGCCAGACAGACCCCAGCCCCTTGTCTGCATGCCACCCACACCTTTCAGATGTGCACTGGTTAAAAGGAAATGTGTCAAGGTAGTCTGAGTGGCTTGACTTCTCCCAGAGCAGTGTGACCCCTGCTTACAGCATAAATATTACCATCTGAGCTTGTCATTCCCCCTCACAGTTTGGGAGACAAGCAGGCATCTTGTGGGCACAGTCATCTCAGAAATGGTTACAGCCCAGGATGAATCGCCCTTCAAAGGTGTCAAAAAGGGTCTCTAAGGTCATTAGCTTGGACCCATCCCCAGAGCAAGCCATGTGTTTGGTCAGACCAGATCCACCCTTTGAACCTGCTCAGCAGCCAGGCTGGCACCCCCAGCACTCCCCATGTGGAACAGGTCCCCAGCCCCAGGGCACAGATCCCAAACCTCTGCTGCCCTGCCTTGGGACACAACTTCCCCTCTGAAGGCCTGAATACAGGTGTTGTAAGGCAGGCAGGGCATTAATTATAGCAGAAACCGATGGAGAACTAGCAGGAAAAGGGTTAAGAGAGCCAGGGCTTGTTGCTATCCAGGAACCCAGGCTACCTCACCTCCCAGGATAACCATCAGCCAGACCTTTCTCAAGCCTTTTTTGGCAGGCTGCATTGTCAGAAAACCACCTGTTACTTGGGAGAGATTCAAATGCATAATGAATTAAAAAAGCATATTGTGTGTTACTATCTAGCCCCCAGACAGATGTGTTATTTAAGTGTGGGTATGATCTGTGCTGTTAATTTTAAACAACATATGATCAAAGATCATGTCTGGCTTTGTGCTTTGCTTCCTTTCAGGTTCTGGCTTGTGTGTCCATGCCAGACAGTTGTGGTTTCTGTCATATGGCAGGAAAAGCTTATTTTGCATGCTGCCTAAATTTATATTTTATTGCACATTAAAGCAGCCCATTGGAATTAAGTTATCACATTGTTTATAATGGTAAGTGAATCGTGGCTGTGAAAAAGAGAGTACCACAAAAAGGGATTTTTTAGAAACACCTACTGCCTACACTCAGAACTTTCAGCCATTTTAAAGACAGCAGCAGAGTGAAGAGCAAGACTGAAATATATAAACCACATCACCACTCCTATGGGAAGGCTGGAAACTGTTGGAAACAGCAGTACTGCCAACCAATCAGTCCAGAAGCACCAGTCAGGCCCTTGGCAGAAAGGGAGACATGCTTAACAGATCATGAGATTTTTTTAAAAAATAATACATTTAAGGTTTTTTTATTTACTTCTCAGCCTGAGCCTTCAGGCTTTGCTGCCCAGCTAGAATAGCTTGACATCTGCCCTGGATGAATAGCTAAGTAAATAAACTGACCAAAATAAGGAAGATTGTGGGATTGTTCAGCTCCACCTCAGAGGCAATGCATGTTTGAAGATGTCAGGTAAAACAACAGGAGCTCTGGCACACTCAGAGTGGTAGAGGGGTACATTTCTTGGTGGATGCCTAACTACACTGCTTTCCAAAAAATCCACACAATTCAGGGCAGATGTAAAGCACAGCAAAAAAAGTAATTCTTGCTGATCAAGAATCACTGTGCAGGACAGGGGTTTCATCACCAGCATTTGAGGATACAGAGATAATATCAGTTGAGACTTTCCAGATAAATATATTATATGAAGCGAGATTCATCATAAGAGAACTGAAAGTGAGAGTACTGGTTTAACATCAGTAAACAGAGAGCCAGACCCAGCTCTCACCTGCACCAAGGTAACTGCAATGCTTCTGCCATGGCAAGCACAGGGGCAGTGAGCAGCTGCTGCCAGTTGCCCACCTCAGAAATGTGTTGGGGTTCCAGCCCTCCTTTCACTAACAGAAGGCAAGTAAAGCTTCTGCCAGGCTGCAGACAGCTGCCAGGCTTTGACCACCCTGCTGGGTAGGCAATAATCCTACACAAGTTACTCAGGTTCATTACAGGAATCAGTCATCTCTTCTGCCCAGGTGTGCTGCGAGTTCTGCTCTGACTAAAGGGTAGGGGCTTTCTGCCGCTCCTCTACCTGGGCCAGGGATTTTGGCCCAGATTTCCTTCCCAACCTTTTCATCTGCTAAGAAACTGTTCTTCCTTTGTTGCAGGGTTTTAGTTCTGCTCTGCAGAGGAGGCCTCATGGTCCCCCAACACCAATGTGCTCCCAATCCTACACAGATTGAACAGGGCTAGCCACTGGCTGCTACTATCCCTGTAAGAGGCAGGCCAGCCCTCAATCTCAGCTGTCACAGAAATAAATAAAGTGAAAGACATGAACCCTCCACTTCCAAGGCTGTATTAAGAGTGGCCCCAGCCAGCCTTCAGCTGCAGTGCTACTGCTCTCCAGCCGCTTGGAAGAGATACCACCCATCTTCCCTGCTAGGGAAAAAATATTGCCCTAAAACTTCTTCATGGAGGGGACTTAGAGAGGAGTTAACTGTGATACATCTCTAAAGGCTGTCCCGACCTCTGGGAGCCAGGCTGAAATGCTGTGCAAAGGCACAGAGGTGAAGCAGTGAGCATGGGTTAAAGGGATAGCGCTGTGCTGCTTTAACACAGAATAATCCTGCTCTGGGGCTGCTGCTGTTTGAAGACCCGAAAACACCCTCATCCACACACACAGCACTGAACAGGAGAGTATAAGGGGTAAGAAGGGATTGTTTGAGAGATGATACCAGAGCTGAGGAGAGGATTTTAAAGAGCACAAACTCATTTCATATGGCTGAGTGCTGGCAACGCTAGGAGAAATTCAATGGATTATGTTGCACCAGAGGTCAGAATATAATTGTCCCTTCTGGCCTTTAAAAACCTGTGAATGTATAGAGATTCCTCAGGAATTTGATTCCTGGGGTTTATTTATTTATTTTCTTACCAGCTGCCAGACACAGCATGCTCCTAGACAAATAAGGAGGTGGTAGCTATGGGGTGAGTATATCAGTAGTGCTAATCTCTTGTGGGGTTTCCTGGTAGAATATCTATTTGTCTCAGAAGAGGCAAGGTTAAGGGATATAAGACAGTTTCATCTTAAAATACTAAGAACCACATTGCTATTTCAGAAGTGACTAGATGTTAGGGAGAACTAAACAACTTGGAGCACAAGTATTCTCCGAGTTATTTTTTTAAAACAGAACTTTCTCAGCCCCCATATTAAATAGCTCTCTGTTGTCCTTGCAAAGGGCCAAAGAGGTAAAGATAGCTCCGCTAATTGCTGCTTCCCTTTGTCCCTTAGCTCCAGAGATTCCCAAATTCTATATGATTGCTTCATCATTTTAATTGTGCAAGAAGCTTTTCACAGTATTAATTAGAATAAAATAATGCTAATTACAAAACCAAACAGTTGTTAATATCTAGGTAGCGGCATTTTGAGAGCAGGTACTTTGTGAAAGACCATTACCCACCACTTCTCACATGCTCATGCTGGGCAGCCTCATTCTGCAAAGCAGGGACACACCCTGTGATCTGCACTCACACCAAGCAGCCGTACCCGGAAAGTGCGGAAAGTGCGTTGTTGTCTCCTGAGACGTGCACTGAAAAAAAGGACAGAAAAGTAAGGGGGGCTGTTCCAGCTCTGAAACAGGAAGAGAAAGCCAAGAAAGTTTAAGGTGACTTACAGCCACTGTTGCCTTCTCCACAAGCCTGGAGATACAGGACCCAATCTACTCTATAACTGATATCCACACGGGGAAGCAACCTGGAAACAGCTTACCCTCTTGATACTACACAAAGACATTCAGCAGACCAATTTACCAGTGTCATTCATTTGCACCCTTCAACTTAATGATACCTTACAGGGAAGAAAAATTCAAATTAAAAATTGAAGCTATTAATATATCTTTGGAAATGGTAAAGGAACAAGATTAAGACCAATAGCAGGCCACTAATCTTGGCATAGTTCTGATTTTGTACCCTTTAAATCACTGTAATACCTTGTTCAAATTCCATCATAAATAGGATTTTTCTATGAGGGTGTTAGTGCTCCTGCTGCATCAAAAGCTATATTACATTTTACAAGTCCTAGAGCTGAGAATCCTCACTCCCAAAATAGACCTCCTCACCAGATGATATTAACACAGCTGACAAAATAACATTGCATTGAAAAATACATCTGTAGAAAGTGAAATAGAAAAGCAGAAGTTTTCTCCTACACCTTTTAGAAGGGTTCAAGGAGATTGCAACGTAAGTAGAATGCCTATTACAACTTTCTAGCAGAGATATTGTATATTGCAAGGTAACTATGTCCTCTTCCTTCTGCTACTTCTGTCTTCCTGGTGACTACCGACAGGCAGACTCACATATACATAACAAGCATCAGTCAGTAACAGGCAGCAGGAGGGAACTCCTCCCAACCACCTAACTGCATCTTTAAATTTCTCTTCCCCCTGCCCTGCGTTATATCTGTCTGCCTGACTCTGTGAATGCCTGTTTCCCTGGAAGGGAGGAGGGGACTCAAACAAACCCTGAAGCAATCCCAAATTTCCTTGGTAGGGGAAAAAAAAAAAATCTATTCACTGGAGACCAAACCTTCAGTGAATCATTTTCCACTGCTCTGACATGTCAAATACTCCAGTGATTCACCAGTTATGGAGCTCTGATTCACCTGCAATAAACAGGGCTGATTGCTTCCCAGAAGCACTGGGGTTTGCATCATTCTCAAAAGGCTCTACTTCCTGCACACAGCTTCTCATCTCCCTGCCACACACCAAAGCCACAGCAGCAGCCAGGGCAGTGACAAGGAGCTAGAAATCCAGACTAGTGGTTTTAGATCAAGCGGCCAAGAAGGAAGACAGTCTTGGATAAAAGAACAGCTTGAGGAGAAGTTAGGATGGTCTGTGGATCTTCTTGTTCCTGTTTAAGCATGAAAATGGGAAGGACGGAAAAGAAGGGGCAGGAGGAGTTTGGTATTTATTTGTAGCTCTTATTGGGTTCATCTCCCTGCCAGCACAGGACACAGTTTCTCCAAGATGAAGCACCAGAAATAGAACTGAGTGTACCTAATGAGCTTTTTGGTGGCATATTCATTAAACTTGTAGAAAGGGTAAAGAAATGCAGGAAGCTAAGTCTTGGAAAGGTTCCAACTGGACCCTTTTGACTCATTAAAGGAGGGAGTAAAATGAACCATGCCCCAGGGAAACTGTAAAAGGATAAGCAGGAAAGGGTCAATTCATTAAGGACTGCAGGACCCCGGCGGTCCCTGGCTGGGCAGTGTGGGGATAGAGCCATGGGATTGCTGGGACATGATGGAGCCCAGCACCAGGGATGTCCACTTGCCCTTTGCATGCTGGGGAAGCCACTGGTGCTTTGTTCTGGCTGTGTGCCAAAAGGCAGCAGTGCAGGGATCTCAGAAAGCCCTCACTCCCCGCAATTGCCATGAGTTCCCCATCCACCACCATCAACAGCTTTCCTGCCTCCATCTCTGGCTTGGACTGGCCTTCCTGCCTGCCAAAGGGAGGGGGAAGGGGGAAAAGTCACGCAGACCCTCCCGAGCCTTGCAGGGGCAGGGGGAGGGAGGAGGAGGCAAACTCAATTGAGCAGCTTTGCAGGGGGCCCCAGATTTTCTCAAACCAGTCACGCCAGCTGCAGCCCAGCCATGATGAGAAAGGAGAGGAGACAGTGCGGCAACGGCTCCTACGACCCCGAGGGAGGAGGAGGAGGCGGCCCAGGCTGCTAAACTGACACCAGGCAAAAGTTGGCCACGTTTTCCCCCAGCCACGGAGGAATAGCGCAGGCAAGTCAGATGTGACCGTGCTACAGGAGCCAGGAGAAAATAAAAACAAGTGACAGCTGACTCTTGAGGACTTTTGTAGGGGGTGAAGGGGGGAGAGAGGGCGAGGAGGGAGAGAGAGACCTACAAATACTGGGGGAAGGGCAGACCGCAGCCCAGGAGCCTTCTGCAGCAGCAGATGGAGAGGGAAGCTACCGCTGATTCCTGCAGAGTCAGGGAAGGAGAGAGACAGCATTGCACCGAGGTGATCACATGAATAGGGAATGAAGGCGCAGAACAAAGAAGGGGTTTTGGGGAGAGAGAGCGAGAATTCTTCACAGGACCCCCAGCGCTGGGGCATCCCAGTGCAGTGCCCTGGGGTGCTGCAGTGGGGGCAAACCTGCAGGGGAGCTTGGGCACAGCCAGCTGAGGCTGCTGGACAACAGAGTCAGTACGAGCAAAGTGATAGAGGAGAGATTTGTGCAGGCACTGCGGGGTGAAGCTCACTAATACCCGACAGAAGAGCTAATTCCTCAGATCAGGATGCAAGTACATGGTGGAAAGTATAAATTCCCTTGCTCTGGGCTCCTCTAACCTGCTGCAGGATGAAGCCGTGGAGGCTGTGAATAAGTGCTGCCTGTCTTTCTGCTGGTCCTGAGGCCCCCGATGTGCCGGCGATGATTGTTATGACAGTCATTCTCGATGTGATTGGCACCTCCTGGTTAGATCAAGGTCACTGTTAGAACATATTTTTTCATTAAAATGGCCGAGAGCCTGTCAATGACCACAGGCCATGGCTAATTAAGGGAGGACCCAATGCCCCCGCAGGAGTCAGCAATCAGGGCTGATGCTGAGCCACCCACCCTAAGGGAGCCGGCAGAGCGATCCTGCCCCCAGCACCCCTGCATGCAGGCAGGACATACCCACCCCCGGCACACCGGGCCACCCACCATCCTCACTGCTGCCTCACCAGAGCAACAGCATCACCTCCTGTCACGCAGCTCACAGGAGCACCCTGGGTGCCTGCACATGGCCCTTGTGTCCAGCTAGGTAATGGATCCTTGATAGGGGAAGGATGGATGACAACAGACTCCTTACAGTGAAATCAGGTGCACATTTGAGGGACAAAGACCCATAAGCAAGCTTTGGATTTGAAGAAAATCCTTTCACAAAAATGTCTAATTATGACCACAGTGTAATAGTAACTAATTCCTGGGACAGTATGAGGTTGTCTCTGTGCAGACCTTAGCAAACATGACAAGGTCTTCTTAGGAAAGGACAGGATGGGAATGGGTTCACACTTCTGGCATAGATTTTCAGCTCAAACTCCAACACAGGTGGGATGCAAGACACTGACCAAAGAATTCTTTGGTGTTAAACTAAAGCTGTACACTGCCAGAGATTCAACACATAATTTGGATAGTACCTCCCTGTGGTCTTAGTTTGGCTAAACAGCTTATCCAAAAAAGTCAGTTTCTTCACCAATTAAAAAAAAAGGAGAGAGATTTCTTGAAAATTGAGGGAAACAGTTTTATTCCAAAGGCTGCTGTGTTTCTCAGTTCTGTGTAACAGCCCTTCCATCCAGATTCTTTCCTAGGGCTCTCTTATTTGTTTTCCCACCAGTGAACAATAGTGGAAGAGTTCCTCATCATGGAAAAATGGGCCTCTGGGCTGCCTCCAGACTACCACAAATATCATCCGTTTATATTTGCTATCAAGACAGTGTCTCCAAGCCACACTGCCTTGTGTTCTCATTGCCAAATTCCTCCCAGTTCAACGCCATTTGTACCTTACAAACAGGTTGTGCTAATCTCAAGAGAGCTATGTGAGCTTCTTGAAATGCAATTCCACAAAAGTTTGTTTGCTGATGAGCTTTCCCCTATTTTGGTAAAATATTTCCACTCTGTGTCTATCTCAGAATGAAAAGACATTTTGGAATTATTGCAGTGTCCAGGTGTGTGTTCCTTGTTTTGTGTCTGTGGAGGCCCTGCCCAACTTCCATCTAGAGATGAAAGAGAACCAGTTATTGGAATTTGGCAACAAATAGGTTATAGAATAGGACAAAGGGGGATGGCTTTAAACTGACAGAGGGCAGGTTTAGATTAGATATTAGGAAAAAAATTCTTCACTGTAAGGGTGGTGAAACACTGGACCAGGGTGTCCAGAGAAGTTTTAAATGCCCCATCTCTGGAAGTGCTCAAGGCCAGGTTGCTTGCGGCCTTGAGCAGCCTGGTCTAGTGGAAGGCTCTTGCCAGGGACATTCAAACTAGGCAATCTTTTAAGCCCCTTCCAACCCAAATCATCCTATAATTCTATATGAAGCCTATTCTGTGTGATTCTATGGCATCACACATTTCTGGCCCGCTGAATGTGTGAAAGAAGTTTGACTTCCTAAACACCATCTGATATACCTTCAACAGATTCCTGGTAGAGAAGGAGAGGGAAGCTCAACCCCTCCCCCTGCCCCCAATAAACAAGTGCTATTTCAGCCTTCCCTTCAGTTTCTTCAGCTACTGTGGTTTACATATTAGGCCCTGCACCTGAAGATAGTTTTGTAGAATATCCAGTCCAATTAGGGCCTGGCCTCATTGCTTGGCACAAGGTTAGTAATGACAATAGTGATGCTTAATTTTGGCTGTGATTGTCAATGAATGGAAAATGACACAGCAGGGGCTTACTCCCTTGCTCAGGAGATGTGCTTTCCAATACAACTTTTTAAAAGTGTGTTTTAAAGATTTTTTTTAAAATTGCTTTAAAAAGAAGGTAAGCCATGTGCAATTCAGTTGGAATCTCACTCTGCTCTGTAACTGACTAATCCAGGCCAGGACTTCAAGAAACCCATTACAGTGACACTAGGCACCTACTGTGAGAGTCGGTCTGGGAGCTAGACAGCTAGGAAAAACTACAGCTTTGGTCTGTGTCCAGCAGCCTAAATAAAAAGTTTCCTTTCCATGCTTTGCATTCATCACAAAAGAGCACTAGCTATCTCTTTTATACAGTAAATATGCACTGCCACAGACACATATCACATTAAAGTCACACTGGTAAAAGCTCAAGCACAGGATGCTAAAAATGAGGTATTGTAATTATATTGTCTCAGATGAATTTCTCCTTTTTAATGACATGTGGTATTCACGCAGAAATGTCAATCCCAAACACACAAAGAATGTTTGTTGCTTTCTCCTTTCCCTCATAAAGCATCATAGAGTTGGCTTTAAAAAAATAGAGTTGGCTTTAGAAAAAATTATTTTGGTATGTATGTATATGTTCATGTATATAAGTGTGTGTATAGAATTGTGATTGTTACTTTTCATGCTCCATTTGCACTTTGATGACGCTTTATGTTCTTTTCACAAAGGTGTAGATGCTAAAAGTGAGATTTTTCTGTTATTCACGAGACTCCAGAGGCTTGGGCTTAAGTAAAGTATCAGATCTTATGAGTTCATGATGAGGTACAAGACCAGCCAACATTAGTAACATTTTACAAGATAAATGACATATACTAAGCCAGCAAAGAAAGAAATACCTTGAGAACACAACTCACCTGAAATGCCTCTGTGTTACCATTACTAGGAATTGAACAGCTGCACCTTCTGACTTCAGTATTAACGGCGCTTTTCTAATAGTTTGCTGTGCACTCAATCTTTGTGATGCTGTTTAAAAAAACAAGAGAGAAAATCGAGCACTGAAGTTCAGCAGTCTCAGAGGGGAATACAGTGGGGAGTAGCAAATTTTGAGCAGTGCTAATTCCCATGCTGCTAATTGGACAGAGGCCATTTCCTGCATGCTAAAGTCAAACAGGACAGGAGCATATGGGCTTTCAGAGAGAGAGTTGGGTCTTTGCAATGGAAAAGAAAACACACACTGAAAAAACACCCCAGAAGCCCCACAGAATATTGGTGATTGCAGAGAAATTACAGACAAATTACGAACTTAAAAGCTATATGCACAGATGCCGCTCCTATTGCTTCTGGGAGAATTGTGCCTTTGAAAAGATGGTACCTGTTCCTTGGGGATATGCCATTTTCAGTGCCCAATATTCTCCCTTGGCCCTACTGTTAAAGGGAATAGAGTTTGATTTGTTTTCTTTATTAATTTTTAATTATTTTTCACTTTATCTGCATTTCTTATAGATTTCAATGGCAGGATGAGATCCTCATTGGTAAGCTTTCCTGAGAGAAGACAATGTAGTCAATGGGCTGGAGGGTTGCAAGCTCTGTAATGTTGCAGTGGGGAAAGACCTGCCCTACAAGGCTGAGAGTCTTAGGACTCTATGTCAGTCAGCCACAATCTTTTATTCAGCTGTGTCATATTCAGCCAGGCAAAACATTTATCATCAATGGAAACTGTATCAGGACAAGTATCAAACATTACTTATCTTCTTTAAACATGTTAAATCCAAGCACAAAAGACTTGAAATATTATTTTAGGACAGGCATAAGGAGGTAACACTTCAGGGATGTGACAGAGCTAGGATCCTAGGGGTGAGAAGGATGCTCTAGAAGGAGATGCTGATTGGCTCACCTGTATCTTCCTGCAAAAAAAACAGTGTAGGGCAGGGTAAAAAACAGGGCACTAACAGGGCATCATTCTGATCCATTGTGGCAAGGATGGTGATGGTCCAAAAGAGAGAATTTTCTTCTATTAGCTGCTAATCAAAGATGCCTCTTTTACTTTGTTTGACAGTTTATTCTGCCTACAGCATTCTCTCCTACACGACACCCTGCCAAAAACAGATGCACAGAAGGTGTTGGGCAGGGACCGAGCATGGAAAATTTCAGCTGCCAGAGTGGGTGGTTTAAAAAGTCAATGGCCACGGAACAGAGGGACACAATTGCTCTCATGATGTAGCCAGTCACAACGGGCAGCACAAGCAGCAGCATCCCTCTAAGAGGAGTGAACCTGCTGCATCTCCATCCAGCTTCTGCCTGCAGCCACAGCTGCCGGCTGACCGCCTGGTTTAGCGGCTGCTGGGACTCCTCAGTGGCTGTCACACCTGCTCTGCCCTGCCTTGGAAAGCTGCCAGAGGAGAGAGCAGACAAAGGACGAGCAGCACAGCTGGAGCTGCTGGAAGCTGCACGCTACCCGGGTTGGTTTAGCGCTCGCCCAACACCCCTCTTCCGTAGGAAGCCTCTTTCCTGCCGCTGAGTTCGGCTCTTCAAGCTCCCTCGTGCTTATCCCTTGCCGTCGTTTTTAAGGCATTACTGCAGAATTCCTTTGTGTTTTTCAGCATTATTATCGCTGTTTCTCACTGGTTTCGCCGCTGCAGATGCTACATCTTCATTGCTGACTGTGCCCACAAAGCCCATTTAGGTGGGCTGCCTTGGTGCCCGCACTTGTTTCAATGGCCCAGGACAGCAGGGCCCTGCTGGAGCACATGCGCATCAGAGCAGCAGGGAAAGGGTTAATAAAGGGTTTAATACCAAGAGGCCACACAGCAAAGCCCAAGTTAGGGCCAGCTGCACCCCTCCCCCCGGCCTCCATCCTGCTGCAGGAGCTCTGGCAGGGATGCAGCACTCAAGTGCTTCTTTCCCCACTTCCCTCCTGCCCCACTTGTGTGATGTAAAGCAATCCTTTTGTTTCCTCTTTAAGACATTAGCCTCAGGGGCCATTACAGGAAAAAAAAAAAAAAAAAAAAAAAAAAAAAAAAAAAAAAAAAAAAAAAAAAAAAAAAAAAAGTAGCTGGGGCTCTTTTATCTAAAGGAATCCATTAGGAGCAGGGGTCTTTCCCTTCCTGCATGCCCAGGGAGCAGCTCCTGCCTTTGCACTGCTCCAGGGGCTTCTTGTTGCTCCATGGTCACCTCCTCCCTGCCCCATGGCCATCTCCTCCCTCTTCCAGGGACATGACATCGCTGCTTAAAGGACATCTCCTCAGTGCACCATGGCTTCCTCCTTGCAGCTCATGGCCATTTTCTCATCCCAATCCAAAACCGGGTCAAAACAGTGTCACTATGCAGAAAGCATGTCTTCTGTTTCAGAGGCCCTAAACTGAAAGGAGAAAGAGAATGTGTTTTTAAATACACCTCAGTCCAACAGATTGGCTTTCTCTTTGCAGACATTTTGGGGGACCGAGGGGTATTTAGTGCTCTGGAACATCTTTGTGGCTATAGAAAGCAGAAACTCATTCTTGCTCTGTTTATTCTTGTACTAAAAGCACCAAGCCCTGTGCATTTGCCTGTGCATTTGCAAGATTCCAGGACCTGAGGCTTTAAATAAAACCCTTGATATTATGATAGTGTTAATAAACTTGAAACCACTGAAATAATAATAAAGAAATGAAAAAAAAAAAACCGACAAGGAAAGTAATTAGGTACTGGGAGGGGTTCTTTCTGAGCATACTTTTTGCACTTCCCCAAATCAGGAATCACAAAACAAACATTTCAGCTGTACAGTGCATGCCACCGGGATCCACAAGGACCTACCTTAGGCTAATATAAATTGCCTGAGTTCCAGGAAGGCCTTAGCAACAGATAGGAGCCTGCTCCAACCTCACCGGAGACCAAGCAGCCGTGGTCAGCCCAGAGCCAAACCAAGCCCGCCAGCCCAACGGGGTGTATTTACCCAGGCCTGGTGTTAACTGCTAATACCATTATGTGGCTTTACCACAGATAGGAGAGGGCTTGCACGGCAGTGATTCAGAAAACAAGCAGGGCGAGGACACCGAAATAATCCTAGCTAAATACAGTGCTCAGCACAAAAGATGCAGATTAGGGTAGAAAAGGTGCCAGCGTGCCTCGCTCCTGTTTAAGTTGTGAGATACTGGATGCATTTGAAAGCCCTTACTCAGCACCAGTCTATATCCATGCAAGGGGAAGCATCTCTGGAAGCCTTCCCCATAGGCACAGTCATGATGGGCACCACTGAATAGTTAAAAATAGAGGGAATAAATGAGAGCAGCTGCTAGGTCCGTGGTGGGAGCATGCGTGTGAGCAGAAATACATGTGAGCCCTCAGCCAGAGCTGGTATGAACAGTAGCATTACCATGTCTCCTTGTCAAAGTCATTGGGGAGAGAAATGCCAGTGGGCTGACAGCAGGAGATCACCTCCCTGGGCCCTGCCCTGTCCTGCCCTGCCCTGCACTGCCCTGCCTTATGGTGGCTTTAGGAGGGAGGTGGAGGATGAGGGAAGGAAAGAACTACACGCTTCCCTCTCCAGTTTAGTTGCTTTAGAAAATGTGGGGTTGTGGGGAAAGCCTAGGGGATATTCACAATTTGCTCTTCAAAAATCTATGGTTGTACATGCCTTGAACCCACATGCTTAGGCTCCAAAATATTTCTAGGTCTGCCAATAGGCCCAGCAAATAATAATAATTAAAAAAAAATAAAATAGGAGGACTCCTACCAGGGAGCACACATGGGAAGGCCAGTCTCTGCTGCTGCCCATTCTGACAGGTCTCCCTCTGCTGTCTTGTAAACGTCCTCCCCACTCGCCATATGTCACACATACCCTCCCTGGACTCACAATTATGCTGGGCCTAAGCACAGCCAGGAGACAACATCACCTTCCCATCAGTTCAGCGCTGTTGTCTGTGGCGGGGGAGATGAGTGACCCCCAGCTAGTTCTGTCACAGCCAGCAGAGAGTGGGAACGGGGTTGAGTCCAGTTGCTCGAGGCAAGACAAGCAGAAACACAAAGGCAGCAGGAACAGCACTGGTGTGAAAAATATTTAAACATGTATGATACAGTAGAAGTGACCTCCTTTGCTATGATGATCCTACTTCAGCACAGGCTAGTGCCACAAAAACAAGTGAAGATGTGTGTTGTCTGCTGGTAGGACAGCATATGAGGACTGACCTAAGCAGCCCCTCTGGTAGTGCTCAGGCACCAGGATCCACAGCTCAGGTCTGGTGACCCACTGTGCAAACTCATCAGCAAAGTGTCTACACCAATTTAAGCAAATTTACACAGGGAGAGGGTCCTACAGCAGGTGTATATTTTGTATTACAGTTTTGGGCAGAGGAATAAAATGCAGGAAGGGGGAAGTGGGTGCCTCACACACGCTCCACCTGCAGCAACAGCCTGGTGGGAAGTGGGCACCAGAGAGCACGCAGGCTGCAGGACAAACTCTGAGCATGTCCAGTGATGCCTGCAAAGATGTGTTAAAAGCAGCCTGATCTCCAAGCCTGGGCATACCCCTGCAGATCTCCTTCAAGGAAGGAAAGTGACTAGCAAGCCCATAGCTGCCCACAAACATGGCATCCTGGCTGCACACTTCTCAGGGCTGTGCTGCCAGCCCCTCAGTGCTCCAGGGTGCCATGGCTGAGCATGACTCCACCCCTGCCATGAAGTGGGTGTCTGCTGGCATGGCAGAAACTCATCGATCAGCCGCAGAGCTACATCTGCTGTGGAGGTAGTGTAGCTGTCTTGCTCATCCTAGGCTGATGTTCCCAGCAGGGCTGGTGAGCAAACAGAGGTTTGTTGCCTCCAGTCAGGGAGGACGTCTGCTCAGGCCTGCCCGGCATTGTGCTCAGCTATGTAGGTATGTGCTCCTCGAACCATGCAAGTCAGGCTGATAGGAGAACTGCAAGGGATTTTGAAGAGACTTAATGCAAATAAAACAGGTAATCTTTAGGAGAACTGCAAACAAGGCTTGTCTTTCTCTACCTGGAGAGTTCCTGCTGACACCGAGAAACTGTCCTAACAAAGAGCTCTCATAAGACAGTGGAGGGATGTGATGGAAACCCCACCATTTGAGATGTGATTGACTGGACAAAACATTGAAAATATGACGGCTCTGAAGCTGCCAGAAAAATACATCAGAGCTGATCTCATCTATGACAAGTGTATTATGTACTTATGGATGGATCTATACAATACTCCACATCTGACCCCGGGTCACAGGCATAAAACAGTGGGAGTCACTATAAACACACTTATAATTATTTGGGAAATTCTTCTCTTCCTTCCATTCATTAAAGAATACTATTTTGTTTCTCTTTCCACTACTTTACTCCCAAAGAATTTGAACCTCAGCAGATTAGGGTTTGCAGAACTTTGTGGGGTTTGGAAAGATTTTTTTAAAAAGCCACTCACTGGAGAAATCTGCTCTGCCAAGATGTGGAGAAAATGTACTCCTTATCCTTGGGAATCACTTCTATATCTCATTGGTGTGCAAACAATAAACAACACTAAGGGAGATGTTTCTGACAGTCCTTGCAGCCTCATGAGCAGGATTTATGTTGTGTGCCTGTTATACATTGCTGTCACAGTCCTGTTGCTTCATGTGCAGTTATACTCGATCTTGGGAAGGTGCACCTGGCATTTTTGCCAGACACTGCTCTGTGCAGAGGCTATATGAAGATAATGCTGTGTGAAGGGATAGAGAACTTTTTTCATCTGCTCCCTGCCCCAGTTACAAGCATTTCCTGGTGCAGAGGCCGGACATACTGAGAAAAAGGGCTTGGGCAGTCCAGTTAGCCTAGCTGGTGGGCTGGCACACCTTGGCAAATAGAAAATAACACCCAGAATTTGTTTAACCCAGCATGTTTAAACCTGTTTGGGTGTCAGCTTTGGAGTCTGACCTTGGGTGCTCCCAGCCCTCCTGAGAACATCACGCTCTTTTTGCAGTGCTGCCCTCCAGTGCAAGTGCCCAGGGCTGAGGTGACCTGGGAGAGGCAGGTGGGCTTTCCTCAGCCCTTCCTTGGCCACTTCACCCTTGCACTCACAGAGGCAGGAAGGTTGTTGCCAGTCCAATTTCCAGGCACTGCAGCAGCCGGGGCTGGACTGCCTTGACCTAGACTTTATGTCATTCATTTCTCCCCCACTGGGAAATGGCTCTCTGAGGCCTTCGACATCTGCTGCAGCTTGCCCAGGCTGCAATGCTGACATGGGTTATTGGATTATTGGAGCTGGCATGGGTTCAAGGAGGGACTATAATATTTTATTGTGTCAGTGCTGGTTTTCTGAAACCTACCCCGGAGGGCAGGAGGATGGATGGATAGGGAAGAGGTAGGTTGACATGGTTGTCTATATTTCTGTAACATGAGGGGTGCTACCATTCCCAAAGGTGCTGCCGCCAAAGCCCTGGCCTCCAATGGGAAGGGCATTTTGCTTGCACTTGGCAAGTGGCTGTGTGAGGGGTGCACATCACTCTGAAAGGAGGAGAGGATGTTTTCCTTGGCTTGGCTGGGGAGGTCTGGAGGCAGGATTGGGGAGAAATCCTCCTGACAGGCAGAAAAGTAGGCAAGGGAGGGAGATAGGAAAGTCAGGAATGTTCAAACAGGAAGGCAACATCAACAGACAAGCAGCATAACAGGGGTCACCTGTTGGAAAAGCTCCAGGAAAGTTCCCAGTTATTCAGGGAGTCAAGAATGTGTTGAGTCAAAGTCTATAAAGAAATGAATCTAGTGGGCTGAGTGGGAGATTCCTGCCTCTATCTTACCCTCAAAAATACTTTGGCTAGTATCTCACAGCTACTGCCCTGCAAGGCCAAGAAACCCATTGTAAATTGCATTATGATCCCTAGGACAGCAGTGCCCTCAGCCAGGAGTGATTTGTCAGCAGGTGGACAGGGAAGGGCGGTAACAGGAGCCACAGACACCTCCTTAATTCAAGAAGGGAGATTTTCCCCAGCAGGATCTTGACAAACAACCAGCAAACACCCAACAGCACACCACTGAGGCTGTGTCAGTCTGCAGTCTCTCATCCCACATTCACACACCTTGGGGACAGAGACCTCGTCTTTTCTGGGTATTTTTTCATCCCTGACCAGGTAAAACCTGAGGGACACGTGCAATGGACCTGTAAAGTCCATTGCTGGGAGGAAAGTGGCTGCATCCATGGGATGGAGAAGGAGGGCTGGGGCTGTAACAGCTCACCCCATGAACACCACAACAAACACCACACCACAGGATCACGGTCTCCATTAGAGGGTTTCCCAAGGCTTTACGGCTCAGCTATAAAACCGTGTGCTGAGACAAAAGCTGGCAGCACGGGAACAAAGTTGTAGCATCATTTTTCCTCTGCAGATTTGCCTCAGCCATTTCTCAGCCCTCACCCTGCTCAAGAACTGAGCTGGAGTGATTACATTTGAGCACTGCATGGCCAAAAAAACCTACATGTGCAAAGAGAAGTAGGGAAGAATCCAGTGCAGGATTGGCATTACCGAGCTGTCTTGTGCCTCTGGGATTGCTTCGTGCTGAAAGAAGACAATAAATAACAGTGACTGATGGTGGTAGCAGCATGCCCTGTGCAGAGGGCTCTGTGGAGGATGCCAGCGGGATCTGCAGGCACAGGGGCCTGCAGGCAGGATGGTGGCTTGGGGTGCCCAGGTGGTGCCCAGCCCCACACTCTGTGGGCAGGCACTATTGCCTCCCGCAGAAGCAAATTAACACCTTCTCTCCCTGCTTCCCACCCGCTCCTCCACCACCTCAGTGGCCACCAGGGAGGGAGCCCAGGGGGCACCCGGTGGCGCAGGGACACAGGTGCCTGTCACCTGCTCCCAGCACCAGCTGGTGTAGAGGAGGTTGAGCCAGCAGCCTGGTCTCCCTCATCCCCTTTTCCCGCCTGACTGGGGCAGGGTCTCACCCTGCAAGAGGAGATGTCGGTTTCTAAAAACCACAGCCATTTGCAAGGCTTAGCGGGTGGAGCATTTGAAATTGCTTGAAATAGTTTTTTAAAGTAAGAAAGAAGGAAAGGAAGCAGAGCTGAGGTGTTCCAGGTGGGAAGCAAGAGGACAGCAGCCCCAGGTTCAGCAAAGTGCACTGGCAGGAGATGGACCAACCTGTCACATGGTGACATCACCACTGCACCCTCTGACATTCCCTGGGCTGCAGGGCCCCCACCGCCCCCAAAGCTATGTCACTTCAGACAGTGTCCCAGCACAGGGGCAAGCAGGGCTTCCTGTCCTTGTAATCCATGGTGGGCTTTGGAAACCAACACCTTGCTGGCAGCTCCCCTAGCCTCCTGTTTCTCCCTGACCGACTTCAGCTCCTTTCCCTTGAAATCGAGTTACAAGAGGCCTGGGCTTTTCCTTTTGCACAGATGAGGTGGAGGGTGCTGCGGGGGAGGGGTTGCTATAATTGGATCACTCACTGTGTGACTAATCACAGTGCTGGTAACCACAGTGACTGTGGTTTTAACCTTACTTGGTCATTCCCAAGCCACCGGATGACCCAGCCATCTGCGGCAGGGCAGGCAGCCGTGCCGTGGGGCCGGGGCATGCACCCCACACCCTCACTGCCAGCCTCTGCGTGGGTGGGGCAGGGGCTGTGGGACATCAGCACTAGTCCTTTTGCCATCTCTGTGCTGGTGGCCTTCTGGACAGGTGTGAGTAGGTTGGGAGCGTGCCACAGAGCAGACAAGACCAGGAGCTTGTGGTGGGGATGGGCTTCAGCCAAAACATCCAGCTCCAGATCTGAAATTAGGGTGTTCCGCAGAGGAAGGGCTCGGGCTTGGCTTGGGACAAACCCATAGCTCTGCGCCTCTGTGTCTGGATGTGACTGGTGACATCCATGCTTGCTGCAGAAGTGTCATCTGACTGCCCCCCAACTTGCCCTGGCATATCTATTTCTGGCAAGGGAGAAACAGCTAGATTATGGATGGTAGATCAGATTAAGTTTTGATTCTTATTCATTTGAGTAAGAGCAATCCTTAAAAACCATTATTAACCTCTTTACCTTTAATTACCCAGCCGATTGCTGGGCATCCTGGCAGTTCTGCTTTTACCAGGCGACCTGGTGAACCTGAATTGGCATAGGGGCAGCACTGCGTGGGCTGCCACTGTTTGTTGGGAAGCAGAGCTACAGCGAGGTGTGTCAGGGCACTCACCTTTCTCTGTAACAAATACAGGGTAGCAAGGTGAGGCCAGGGCACCCCCACCTGCCCTGTGCAAACACAGCCACATGGGAGAGCCAGGCGGCTGCTGCCACTGTTGCTCCTTTTGAGCCCCGTGTTCAGTTTCTCCAAAGGAGGACGGAAGGAAGCAACAAATGGGAAGGAAACGGGCCTGCTTGTGAAATCCAAAACCGGATCGGTAAGAAAAACATCATAAATTATGGATCCCCTGGAGCCGCCGGCAGCCTGTCACTGTGCATGATCTGTCTCCATTGTACTTTTCTGTGTGGGTGAAACTGTTGTAAACTAACACAGGGCGAGCTTTTTCTGCCGAGGATCGCTGCCCACTGCTGGAAGAGCCCTCTGCCTTCCAGCACAAACAGGCCATTGCAAACCAAATGTTTCGTGTAACCGATAGCGGCCCCAGCGGATAGGCAAGCCCTTGAAGAGGGTGAAGGGGAATGAGGCTTTCAGCTGATCCTGCTCACTGGAGCTTAGCACCGGTGGACGCGCCAGCTGCAAGGACGGGGACGAGCAGCCTGGGCCAGCACAAGGCTGCCCATTGTTCCCCAATGCGCTGCTGGAAGAGACAACCGGATTAGGGGAGACGAGTGGGAGCGCTGCAGTGCAGGACACCCATGCTGGGGAGCTGTGTCCCGACCCTCAGCCCCGGCTCCCAGGGCGGTGTTGGGGGCACATGGGGAGCATCCATGTATGGTTCTCCCAGAGCAGTAGGGGTTATGGGTTGTGGGGAGGGGGATTTTCAGCCCCCCAGCTGCACCAGCCTGTCTCGGATACCAGATGCAAGCGGGCAGGGGGAGGAGGGGAACGGGAGCAGATAACGAACTCAAGGTCAAATAGCGAGGGGAGGGGAAGGAAGAGGAGGTGGTGGGGAGGGGAGGAAGGGTGTCCCCCACGCGGGTAAGAATCGCTCTTTATCCACCCTCCTTCCCCCCTTTCCCCACGCCAACCACAGAGGCAGCCTCTCATCAGGATATTTATGAACACACGCACAAATGGGAGGCTGAGGGGAGGCAGAAAAAAAAAACACAACACCATCAACCACCCAACCCTATTTTGCTCATTCTCTTTCTTCAAAGAGCAGATGTGCTGTGGCCTGCAAGCCGAGAAGGACACTCCCTTGCTGTTAGCTAATTTAGGCTGACATGTTAGGGTTTTGTGGTTCGAAACAAGAAGTTTAGTAATCAGCCACTAACATTAACCAACACCTCTCACACAACCGCCCGCGCTGGGCTCAAGCAATACGTAATGGGGAGAACAAAAAAAAAAGATTTTTTTTTTTTTTTCCTTTTGCATAAGACAGTACCTCGGTGCTGCCAGCAAGTCCTTGGCCACAGGAGCTGATCCAACAGCCTGCTCTCACGGTAGCCCAAAGAGCAGCAGTGGCAAGGAAAAGGCTGCCACATCTCCCTGGTGCTCGCCAAATGCGTGCCACCCCCATGGATTCAAAGAAATAAGTCTTTCTAGCAGGTTTATATAATTTAAAGGGGTCTTCTCTCTCCTTTTAAGCCACTTTCCTGCTTATTTTCTCTATTTCTGGCCGTGGTTCAACAGCTCATCAGAAGGTGGGCTAGTCCCTCATTGAACATTCAAATGCTCTTCTCTGCCAAATTGACCTGCTGTTTCCCCCTTTTCAGCTACTGTAACCAACACTGCACAAACAATGAATTATGAGATTAGAGTTACAGAAAAATGGCCTCATTCTGCAGATGTTGTGTCTGGAACCGGCTGCTGCGGACTCATGTTTGTTGTGTCATCTTTCTTGCTTCCTTCCCCTCCTCCTCATCCTCACAGTCCCACCTTCACCAGGTGATGGAGCGCACCAGGGACCCTGTTATGCAAAGAGTTAATTAGCATCTTCCAACTCTGATACATTCCCCCCCCTCCAAAAAAAAAAAGAAAATAAGGAAAAAGAGGGGAAATGAGTGAAAGAGAAAAACGTCATCAATAAGAGAATAGCCATTGAACAGACAGACAAGCAAATAATTGAACTGAAATTTAAAAAGCTGTAGCAGAATTATTTTAAGAGATATTGGAGTTTCACATGGGAGCTGCATGGTGCGGAAAGCATGATGAGGGGAGGCTGGAGAGGGCACAGAGGGTTCCTTTGTTGTGTGGGTGTGTTTTGGGAGAGGCGGGGGTGTATGTGTGTGTGTGTGTGTGCACCCATGTGTGTGCACCCGTGTGTGGGGGAGTGTCACACGCATGTGCTGGAGCCGGCACGCTGCTGTCGGTGGCTTGGTGTCGCAGCACCCAGTATCTGTGGACTGAAAGCCCCACACCATGGCAGCATCAAAATCCAGCCCTGCAGCCTCCAAAGAACATTTGCCTACCTGAGGAGCTTCAGGAAGATCTGGTTCGTTGTCCTAGGGTGACTTTATGATGTTTGTTTCCTCTCAAATTTGCCCTAAAACAGGACAAATACATTTATAAAAAAACCCCCATGCCATTGAAATGACTGGAGATTTTGGGATTATTTTTTTTCCCCCACAGTGGATGCAAATTTTCAGGTTACAAAGTGGTGCTTTTAAAGGACATTTGGGGACAAGAAAATATAACAAAATAAAACAAACACCTTAAACTCCCAGTGCTACTGAGAGTTTTGCTGTTGACTACAGCTGGGAAAGGAATTTGCCCAGGAAGCCAGTGACTGATGTGGATTGAGGCTGGCAGATACACTTCATCATTCTTCTTTTTCCCAGTATGCAAGGATTACACAGCTCAATAATTATATCTTATGTGCAATTTTTAATGCACATTAGGGAGTGATGAATGGAAATAAAAGCTTCCTGCATGCTGAAGGACCAAAGTTATGCTCTTGGTTAGTGGTGAGACAGCTTTGTTTCAAAGTCACTTGGACCTATTTGCCAATTTCATTGTATTTTTGGGGAATAGCTTTGACAAATAAAAATTCACCAGCATTTATTTTGAAATTTTCAAATGAAATTATCTACAGTTTTCAAAATGAAAAAACTCAATTCTGTGTTTTTAAATTATGTTTCACTTTGAAAATTATTTATGTTTAAGGACTTTACAAGGCAAAACAACATGAAATTATCTTCTTTGGAGTAAAATTAACCTTTACTTATTTCCTGTGTTGCTGAGCATTTTTTTCCAGTTCAGTGAAACCTTTTGTTGTTGTTGTTAAATTTATATAAGACAGATCAATGGGTGCCCCAGCCCACCTGGCTCTCTCCCCCAAGCAGAAGGAGGTGTCATTGCAGTGGAAGTTGATCATCCACATGGTGACAATAACTCTGAGTTTATGAGGATGCAGCCATGTATCCCTATGAAATCACAGGAGGCATCATGGAAGTGGGATGAGTGCAGTACTGGCCAGGAGAGGGAGGAGGGCCACCAAACCTCTCCCTCCTCCTGCTCACTACCCAGCGTGGGTGTCCCAGCCTTCATGGAACATCCCCTCTGTCTCTCCAGAAGGAGTCTGGAGGTCATCCTGCATCAGGAAGCTGGGAGTTTCCACACTGAAGAGCAGATGGCTCCTTGCCCCAGAGTGAGGCAGTCCCATGTCCTCCAGAGAAGACACAAGTGTCTCTCTGAGTTGCCTCAGGTTGTATCCATCCTTCCGCTGCCCCCCATGGGCTCCCTCTCCGGCATTCTGCCGTGTGCCTTTTTAGTAACTGGGGCTGCCGTGGCACTCCAGAGGATGAGAAAGCACAAGACGGGGACAGGAAAGCGGCTGTGAGAAGAAGCCCCATGGAGACGCTGCATCTGCTCCATCTCTTTCTTTTCTGCTGGTATTTTAATCTCTCAGCTAAAATGAACAGCAAGTTGCAGGATTTGGCTTGATCTTTTGTGTTTTCTGCAGATTTCTCAGCCTATCATCACATCCTGTTGTGCTCCAGGCAATGTGTACTTCTGGGCTTTGTTTGACACCAGGCTGCACAGGCTGGAGCTATAGGTAGGCTCCAGTACATTAAAAATATGTAGTGTTCCTTGAAGAGAAACACACTTCTCTGAGAAGCTGCAGTCCTGTTAGGCATCAGGTTCAAGATCCTCCTCTCCCTGCGTCTCTGATCTCAACTTGTCGACAGCATCAGTTCTCTTTCCACACAATGCTTTTGCCCATTGTTTTTATTTCCATTTCTTAAAGGCAAACTCATATTGACATTCTCATCCCAGTCCTGTGCTGGTAAGACAGGTTAGAAGCATCAGCCTCGCTATTAGCAAATTCAACTAATAATATGACAAAGCAACATTTGATAAACACCAGTTATTAAGACCCAACAGTAACAGAAAAGGACATTAGATTCCAGCAGCCTGAGGTGCTTATGCTCTCTTTAGTTCCTTTGTCTGTATTCACAGCATTTTCTCCTGTGCCATTGAGAGGTTTTGTGTCCTCCAGTCCATTTGCCCTGGACATTTCAGTAGAACTTAAGCTTATGTATTTCAGTGGAGTTTGAAATGATGCTCAGAGGCAACCCAGGAGGAAAAGATGGGGAGAAAAAAATTAGAAAAGTGCTCAGGAGCTGAATACGTTCACAGTTATATGGAAGGTACTCCCCAGCCCATTAATCTGGCATTGCCATTTCTTACACAGCAAGAATTACTTCAGTTTTCTTGGAATTTGGATTGTTCCACAGGGATGTATGAGGTCGTGCTATGGCTGAACAAAGTCTATTTGGTTTCATTTGGAATATTCAGGTCAAATGGTCGCATTTGGTTAAACCCCTCTGTAAGAATCAAAAAGGAGGCTGGATTTCTGGTTACATTCCTGCTTTTTTCCCCTCCCCCACCCCTTCTAACAACAAGTCGCTCATGAGGAAAGCTCGAGCAAGAAAACCTAGAATTAATTTGAGAAAGTTGCAGGGAACGATAAAAAGGTCTAGTAATGGAAATTGCATTAACTTGAGTGCTCAAATCCACTATTAATCGCTATCCCCACGCTAAGAAGCCACCATTTGGTGCTACGATGCTCTCAGCAATACCCACTGGTAGGTCAGAGGGGTCGCTCCCAGCAAGGGGACTGTTGTGGTCACAAGCACTTTGGCTGGATGGTGCCAGGACTGCCGTGCCATCACCTCGACTCCATCTGCTTTGTGCTGTAGCCCTTTTCCTTCATTCAGGTAATACATGAGCATTCAGGCACCTGGCAGCGTCCATTGCTTGATTTTTAATCTATTTTTTTCTTTTTAATCTGCATTTGAGTTACAGCTTTAACCTTTGCAGCAGCACCTTTTTTAACCCTTTTCAGGATCACCCCATGGCTCACACATGGCATCTCTGCTATTTGGTATTCTCTCTCTTTGTTGCTACCCATACGCATTTTAATCTCTCACTGCTCATATTGTCCTTATATAGATGCCATACCAAACTCCTCCCCATCAACTACAGCAGTGAACACCTGTTCTCACATCATTAACTTTATGTGCTTAAATTCTTCAAGAATATCGCTCCTGTCCTGTAGCACTGCTGCGTGTTGAACTCTGATGGATAATCTGTAATATCTGCAAAATAGCTTTGAGGATGTAATATGAAGGATTCTCCATCCAGATTCACTTGCTGCTTCCCAAATATCCCATTTTAATTTGTAATATATATGCTTGTCTGTTTGAGAATAGGTTTATTAAGCATCTGGGGTTAAAAAGAAAAATAAAAATTTCCGGTTTATCCATCCATTATTCTTCCAGCTCAACTGGTGGTAAATCAACAGCCTTAATAAAGTGTTGCATTTTCCAAAATGCACAAAAACCACTTCAGGACTCCTGGAGGACAGCACAAGAGTCTTTCTAAATCTCCATACAGCCAGCATCAACTTCATCACCTTCAAGGCTCCCAATTTTTTTTTACTTGGGTGGCAATTTGCACAGGAACACCTTGATGTGCTGTCCCTCATCCAACATATCTGCTTCCCGTCAGCAGCAGTGTCTCAGATCCTGGGGCCAGCCCCCTCCCTCCCTCCTCTTCCCTGAGCCTTCCCCAGGAGGTGCCGAGTGGGCTCTCTCCACGTGATGGGAGCAGCTGCACTCCTGCTCAGCCCCCCCTCGCTCCCCCTGTGTTGCAGCTGCAGCCCATCCTGCCTACAAAGGACGAGGAGCTAACTTTTTGTGGCATATGCTGTTACGGTCGGCTTTGCTGCATCTTTTGTCTGGATTTGTTGTCTTCAAAATAGCTGAAGCCCCTTTGCTTTCTCAGCATTCACTGAGCCTGAGCATTCAGCCAGCACACGCATTAGTATTTTGTCTTTGTAAGCACTCGTGGCTGCTGTGAATGCGGACAGGAGTTGTTAGATCTGGGACATCCTGGCACCCTCTTCCCTTCTCTCACATCACAAACTGGTGCTTCCTGCTTAGAGAAGTGACCTCAGTCAGCTACCTGCTTGATCATCCCATCCCGTCCCATCCCATCCCATCCCATTCCCAGGTCATCACCAGGGGCTTGCACCTTCACCTTTGCTGTGCTGGGGTCCCTGTTCAGCCTTCCAGAACTTACATGATGAATAGTAACCTGAGACCCTTCCCTTCCAAGCATCTCCCTGAACTTTGCCTTTGCAGTGTTGCAAAGACTCCAAGGCTTGCAAGAGCAGATCTTTTTCCTCTCCTTCTGTCTGCAATGCTCCTTGAAAAGTTTAGGGAGACTTGCTCAAGAATTATTTAGGAACAACAGATGTGCCTTCTTCACAGCCTGATGTGCAGGGAGGTTTGCCTGTGATGTAAAGGTCACCTTTACAAAGAGGGGTGGTGCTGGAAGCCCTCTGGCATGTTCAGCAGTGTATGTGCTTCTCAGGGTTTTGGGCATGTGGGTGTCACGGCACTCACCAGGAGCCCTGAAAGCAGCAGGCCACCTGGGTTGTGCACACAGGGGGTTTTGGAAAGCTTCCACAGCCACAAAACTCACTGTGACTTCTGGTGAGAGTATCCAAAAATGTGATCCCAAATTCTCTATGCTCTCAAGTATTTTTTAGAGTACACAGAAAAATACTGTCCTTTCCTAAACTTCCACAGTATTCCAAAATGCAACTCTTGCTTTTCTCAGATCTGTCTTTAAAGCCAGAGGAGGTGGGAAGGCTTCCTTACACCCACAGACAAATGTGGCTCATGCGTAGGAAAAGAGAGACTTTACAAAATAACACCAAAACACCTCATGTGGTGTTGTCACATATGAGAATACAAACACAGCTTTGGTGCAAAACTGTTTTATGCCAGGGAGTCTGGAAGTAGCTGGTGTAGATAAATGAGTTTCAGAGGCGGTTAAATATGTGCATATTAGGTGAGAAGTCTTGTGCTCAGGAGAGCCTTACGGCGCTGAGTTACACACACGTTAGCAGCTGCAAAAGTCACAAATGTGCATTTAAAAACACGAATTGGAGGAAATGATTTTTTTTTTCTTCAGCATGCATGGAGAAAATGAAACGTTTTTCACACAAACTTTTCATGATGCCTCGTTTATTCTGCATATTCTGTGCATAATACCAGTCTTATTAACCTCTGCCTCCTGCACTCACCCATCAAGTACAATAAAATGGCTCCTCTGATGTCCTTGGTCTGCAGGGAGTTTCCAGAAATGGCATCTGTGCTGACATTGAAATAATCTGCAGTCTGAGGCAAGTATTCAAGTTATTGACGAGGCTGCCTGGCAGTGGCGGTCAGCTCTGTGAACTGCTCTGTTCTTGTTTACTTAAAATCCTTTTCCTTCCTCTCTTTATTTGAGAACACAGTATGGCATGCCACAATGCTATCTCATAGCAGTCCCACACACAGAAGGGCTGGCCAGGGACCGTGGCCCTATATTCACAGTGTCACAGAGGATTCATTGCTCTCTGCTCCTCCAGCAGAAGCTGTGGGCTTTCACTGCCTCTGAAAATCCGGTTTCTGGTCTTGGTCTCCTGGCATCGGTCCCACAGCAGGGTCACAGTGAGAGCAGATTATACCCACCACATGACAGGAGTCAATTCCTACTGACTCCAGGTAGCCGGCGCTGCCACCGTTTCAATCAGTGCACTGGTAATTAAAAATTGGTCAAGATCCAGCCCCTTCCACCTGATACATTGGGCAAAAGCGTCTGGATGAGATGGACGAAGGGGTCCCGAGGCACAGATGGCTTTTCACAGGTCCCACACAGCCTCCATGGGGAGCCAGAGCCCTGTGGAGGCTGTACACAGCTCAGCCTGTCTCTTCCAGCAGCCTGCAGGGCAGGAATGAACCCAAAAAATGCACACTGGGGACCGCACCACAGTGTGACACAGCATGGACTAGAGCAGAGCAGGACACAAGCAGGCACGTAGGCAGCAGCAAAAAGTCACGGGGCTGAATTTGGCCATCCTTCAGTTGATACAGACCACAGGAAGTACAGCTCTATCTCATAGCAACTCCCTGCACTTTTCAGTACAACAATAAACATGTATTTATACAAAGACATCAGCATGAGACTTTTCTCTGATAGCACTTGTAGCCTGCTATGGCTGAGAAATACAGAGCATAAAGTTAAACCCCCAGAAACATCATTAGCAAGCCATAGTATCTGGCCTCTCAGCACACCCCTGACTGCTCCCCAGTTATCCCTTACAGAAAGAGGTACAAAATAAGAACAGGGAGCCACTGTTGCCCAGGCCCCATACAGCCACTTCCAGCCTGTCAAAAACCATGGCTCAGTAACAGCATATTGAGATAAACCTGGCGCTCCAGCTTTGAGCCTTTGATCTTCAGCTGGTTTGCAAAGAGAAAAAGAAGAAAAAGGTTAATCACGAACAGCTGATGGAGAAGTTGCTGGTCAGATAGAAAGATGGCAGATTCCCCTGTAACCATGTACCTCCCAGAACAGGAGCTTTCACCAGAAAGCAGTTGCCTCCCCATTGCAGGAAATGGCTGCATGACAGGTATTTCCAGGCATAAGAGCAGATTAAACTAATTTTCCATTTAACTTGAGCATTGGCTCATTAGAGACACCAAGAAAAGATATTCCCTGGTAGGAGCTCACAGCTCTAGTCAGTGTTTATAACACGTGCTGTGTGATTTTTCCAGCTAAGCTATAATTTCAGTTTCTACCCTGAGGGTTACACCCAGAGAAGTTAAAAATGACACCAAATGTCTGTGTTTCCCCTGGATCTCTTCCCCTTTTTGCATAGGCTCATACACCTCTGGGTAGATGCAGAAGCCTGGCCCTCACTGCTCCTTCCATTAGCTTTTGGCTCAGCCAGCCTGACCAAACCTGTGCTGGGTGGCATGCCAGTGCTGTCTTCTTTACCATGACGCCTTTCACCAGTGCCTGTGCCAGGGCCCTTCTACATTATATCCTTTTTGAGAAATGGTGACTACTGGAGCTTGGTGGGCTTACAAGAAAAGAGAGGGTCACCCTCGTTCCCAACAGGGTGCCCAGCTGCTGGCATTGGCTGATCCTCTGCCCCACAAGACTTAGGGCTGGCTGCACAGGACACTCACCAAGGAGTTTTTGGTACCACTGCCTCGTTTCTCACCAGGCCACTCAGTCAGTACTGGAGGCTGAGGCTATAATGCAGGAGAGGGGCAAAGCTGGTCTCTGCTCATTCTGATGCTCACTAAAAATCCTGTAGTGGGGAGAAAACCTGGACTCTGCACCAGGCTCAGGCCTTTCCCTGTTCCATCCCAGTTTGCCGCTGAGATAGGCAGCGCTGGGTGAAACAAAGAGGGAGCAAGAGCAGCTGCGGGAAGATTTCCAGAGAATAAATATTTCTATTATTTCCCAGCCTGACTGGAAGCATTCATGGGCTGTGAGGAGATGGTTACTCCCTCCACTGCCTCACTTATCTCAGCCGCTCTAGGTGGTGGTTGCAGCAAATGGCACGCTTGCGAGATAACAGCGGCTTTAAAGGGCTGCTGCCTCGCAGGGAAAGGGAGATGCTGACTCAGCTGCTGGAAAAATCAAGCAAAACATGGAAAAGGCACAAAAGTTTGTTCACAGCCTGAAGAGGAGAAAATAAGGGAGGGATTCTGAGAATAGGAAGACGCTGAATTCAGGGTGCATCCGCTGGCGATGGGAGGGGGGAGGCCGGGCCAGCCAACAATGGAGCAAAACAAAACAACACAAAGGCAGGAAATGCAGAAGTTCAGGTTCACACCAAAGTTCAGGTTCACACAGCCTAGCTGGGGCAGTTGCCCCCTGCACGGCACAAGTACAGCTCCTCCTGTGGCCACTGCACCCCACAACATGGCTGTGCCCACCTGGGGTTTTGGGGGGGTCTGTCCCCACACAATTAGGTAGTGTTGTTTCTGGTTTGGTTCTCAGTAAACATGTAACACCTAGTAAGAGGGCTGTGGAGCCAAGCTGGTGCTGTGAATGGCACAGCATACAAAGTACCAACACAAAGATGGTTTTACAGTACTCTGGAGAAGCAGAGTATTTTATTAAAAGACAAAAATTATTAAAATGTCAAAACAGTGGAAGTCCCCTGTGACTTCTGCTTTCTGAAGATTTGTGAACTCACTAGACAAGTTTTGCAGTCCAGCTACTTTAGTTTTGATGAAATAACCAGTTAGTGTAAAAGGTGAAATCTACAGTATGGTGCGTTTTTGATGCTCATATTTCTATAAGCATTTAGGGACATACATTAAGTACCAAAGCAGGGGCATATCAGCAGTTAATTTTCACTCATTACTAATTGCGTGTGGAGGTTTGCTATAATGTTCATAGCAAATAATATTTACAGAGGCCTCTTAACCAGAGAGTCTTCGCAGTTTTATTTCCATTCTAGAAACCGGCATCTTTCGAAGCCGAGCAAGGCAGCAGAGAAATGACTGCGGGCATAAGGGACAAAAACACATGAAGCTGGACTTGGTTAGCAGGTGTAGTTTGAATTAAAGATAAAATGGTTGATGCAGACTTCCAAACAAAACATATATGAGAACTGAACTCATCTGCATGGCTGGGGGCTGAACTGTGAACTGCCCTTGGCCTTCAACACAGTGACAGTGGTTCCCAGGGCCACGCTTTGTGAAACCTCTGCAGTCAGCAGAGAGGAAAGGACGCTGGATGCCTCAGCCCACCGGCAACCACACTTGTAGAGTGGCAATCACCCTTGCTGCCAGAGAGGTGGGTTACAGCTCCCAGAGCAGGGAAGGGCTGGTTTCCATCCCGGGGCTTCTCTCCGTCCTTTTGGAGATGCTGTTGCCAGTTTTTGGGGCCGCATGCAGCTCGCAGCTGAGCCCCCCCGCCCGGCTTTGCTGCTGCCAGAGCAGCTGAGCTCATTAGCATGTAAAGGAAACGAAACTGCGGCTCCCGCTCTGCTTTGGGTGCAAACCAGGGGACCACGAAGGCGACACACACATCCCTGTGCATCCCCGTAGAAAAGCAGGAAGCTGTAACCATTTCTGATGGGGCGGCACCATTTGCCGAAGAGACCCTGGCAATGCAGAGATGCTTTGCTCCCATTTGGCGTCCTCACTGCCACTGGAAGAGGGAGGGTAGAGCCCTGTGGAGGGGACCCTCTCACTGGAGCCAAGCAGCCAAAGTCTTATCCAGCAGCCGGGGGTCTTATCCATTGTCTGCGAATCTCCACATAAATTTATGGCACTATATAAAAGTTTAAAAACAAGGAAGAGGCTTCTGTTCTGTAAGGAAAGGAAGTGGTGGGGAAAGGAGTAGAGGCAGGCTTAATTTGTGCAGTAGCCTGGAAAGAGTCCATAGGGAGTTTAAAAAGCAATTGTATTTTGGATCCTGAAATTAAGCAGCAAGCCGCTCGCTGTTTGGCTGGAGGTGAAGTGGTCAAATGTCATGACATGTGAGGGAAAACAGCAGCTTTCCATCCCCTGTGGGAGTGCTGGAGCCAGGGGTTTGGATGGGGAGGGAGAGTTACTGCACCAGAGGAATAATAAAAAAAAAAAAAAAACAAAAAAACAAAAACCAAAAAAAACCCAACCCCAAACCAAACAAAAAAACCCAACAACAAAAACAACAAAAAATAGGACAGGAAAGCATGGACGGAAATTTCAGCAGAAAGCCCAAGCCTGCCACAGCAGCAACACACACAGAGGCTGTAGTGCGGCTGGAGAAAGGAAGAGGATGCATGGGGCAGAGGGGGAAGGGTGAAGGGGAAGGAGGGCTGGGGATTATAAACCACTGTCAGCTTAATTTCATTTCCCAGGAAAATAAAAAAAACTATTTGTAGGCACACAGATGAGAACAAGGAGATGAGATTCAGCCAAGACAGGTTTGTTAAGAGCATATTGCATCAAATCAAATTAATTTTATTTTGTGGTAAAGTAATAGGCTTTGTGGATATACTTGAGGTTAGCAAGGCTTTTGACAGAGTCTTCCAAGCATCCTCCTAAGCAAATTGGGGAAGCACACTCTAACTCGAACTCCTGCAACATGACGGAAAATCAAACTGGAAACTGTTTGAAAGGATTTAGTTTATAGCTAAAAGCAGATTCTTCCAGCTCTCTCCCAGGACCTGGTACAAACAGCATTCAGCAAGGAACAGAGATCATGCCTTCATGGAGATGCTTAAAATATTTTGAACAGCAATGGCCATGTTTGAAAAATATCTTCATTCATAATAATGCAGTGGAGAGGCATCCATGCAATCTGGTGAGAAGAAGAACAAGAATGGAATCGGGCAGAAATAAGACATGTAAGTGTGACCATCCAGGGGACCACTGAGACGACATTCTGGGAAACAGGGTCACAAGGTGAACACAAAATGACAGGACATTATGGAGAAAGAGGAGAGCTGGTTAAAAGGAGGTGTGAATGGGAAGAGTTGAAACTCCAGATGAAGCAACCTGGCTACATGAAACCGTCTAGCCCAAAGAGGGGGCCAGTGCCAGGACCCGCTTTAAGACTGGCTAAGGGAGCAGTCTGGAAGGGAAAACCTGTGGAGAGAGACTGGGCCTACCATGGATCATTCAGAAGAAAAAAGACTGAGGGGAAACACAGCTGATTTCCAAGCTAGAAAATGCCATTGCCAAGGAAAAGGGATTGTTTGGTTCTCCGTGTTCCCAGAGAACAGGAGCAACACAAATAGCAAGAGCTACAAGGAGAGTAAGGTAAAATGCAAGGGGAGCACAGCATGGTTTGTGGGATCTCCATCTCTCAAGGTCTTTAAGAACAGGTTAAGTGAATATGAACAGAAGAGCATGAAGGATAGTTGGCTCTCTTTCAGGATATTGGGTTGGTTAAACCTCCAAAGGCCCCTGCCAGGCCAGTACACTTTCACATAGTGCTGAAACAAAATGGTCGAGCATGAGCCCTTCAGTAATAACTCCAGGTATGCAGTCTAATAGCTAAAATAGGGTGGTTTAGGTTATTTTGTTTAGGACCTGGATGTTGTAAGACCAGAATCCATAGTCAGGATTAGTTTTACTACTACTTTCAATACAGCCAAATTTTCACCCTGGGATTCCAGCTCCCTCCACCATCTCCTGCAACTCTCAATAAAATGCTTATATCTCCCATTTTTATTGGCTTTTTCTCTGCTTCCTGCTCAGTTGGTCTGTGAAATGCCTAAGAGAGCCTGGCCTTTTAAAGTCACACACAAACACGTAGGGCCTCAAACAGATTTTCCTGTACCCATAGGCACCACTGCCAGGTCAACATATCCTATTATCTTCAGGTTTTGCTTTGCTGACATTTATGAATGCCACTGCTTAGTTAAAGAAAATTTTATTGGGCTAAGAAAGCATGATATGGTGATGTTCATTACTGATATAACTTCTCCTTTCATTCATCACAGCCATAATTAATTTTCTAGCATGGATATAGGCTGAGATTTAAAGCCATCCTCGTGAAATGAATTAGCCCCTTTTCTCATCTTATTTGGAGTTCCCTATTGTGAATATACTCCAAGTGTAATAGAGAGGCAATTTATGAGAATGAAATCTCATCTGTGTCCTATTCCTTGCCCTCTCTCTGGTGATTTTATTATGCTGGGGTGCCTCTTGCCATTTGTTTAGAGGCTGGGCTGCATTTGTTATTACAGGTTCAACAGGTTGTTTAGCATACATTAATGCACAGCGGGGAGCAGAGACAGACCTCGGATGCGTAATATCAAACAGCCAAAGCATTCAGTTGGGGCCTGTGGGTGAGGGGTGTTGCTTCACATAACATTCAGCACCAAGGAAATCCTTAGTGAAGGCCCACAGTGGCCCAAGACTCAAATCCCACTAAGCCACAGGTCAATCCTGGAGGAAGAGGTGGACACACCAACTTGTGGGCATGAAACTTGGCCTTACCCTGGTACCAGCACACCTCCTATCATGCCCAGTCAGGTGCATTAACACAGCTGAAAATGCAAAGATGGGATGGATCAGCTGTTTTCATCCAAAGAGAAGTCTGCTATTAGTGCACCTGGTAAGATTTAAAGACATCTCTCTGAAATGAATTAGCCCCATTCCTTGTCTTATTTGGAGTTCCCTGTTGTGAATATAATCACAGCAGTGTGTGGAGAAAGCTGCCGTCTTCCCGGGGATGATCATTCAGCTTCAAGGGAGCTCAGGAAAGCTGAACGGAGGAAGTAAAGGTTTTTGCAAAGCAGTGCACTGCAGTGACAATTCTCCGAGGCCCTGCTCAGGGACTCTGGTGTTTGCAAGCAGCTACAGCTTCCCAGGCCTCAGCAGAAGAGCAGATATCTTTGGCTTGAGTCTGAAAGTTCCAGTTCCCTTGGTAAACCAAGGAGTAACTATTCAGCAACTTTAAAAAGGCCCATGGCATCAAATGGTGACTTCAAGCCTTTAAACAACACAAACCATCTTGCATAGAAGAGCAGATCCTGGCAATCACAGTTACAAGGGTCCTCTTGCAGGAGGACATGTGGGTGTAGCTGGATCCAGGGAGGCAACAACCATGGCCTCCAGCAATGCCCCTGCCAGTGGCTGGAGATGCTGCACAGGATGATGTTTTGTGACTGCCATGCTGAATTGAAAAATAAAAATTAGCCTCAGTAACTTTTCAAATGTTTTTTACCTTTGGAAAGTGGCTGCATTTGATTTTCTAGAAAATGGCAGGTAGCTGATTAAAACTGCACATATCATCCTAACATCATATCCTCACTACTGAACTTCTAACCTGACATAAATACATTGCATACTATAACCTGTTTCTCTTGATTATTAACCTTGAACATGGCAACCTATAAATCATCAGTGAAACAGCTGGTGCTCAGCATTGCCCCAAAGGTGTATGATTATGATCATTTTATATATATCTTGCTATGCAGACATGAAAAATTCATTGAAGAGCTTGGTATTGTAAGACTTATTGTAATGAATTTTCTTTAAAACATAGATCATACTTAAAATAGGTGTCTGCTCATTATAATGTAGCCATTCATATCTTCTTGAATTACTGATGTGGTGCTTGGCTGATTTCTAAAATTTAAATGTAATGCCTAAACAAATTCAGAGTGGTCAGTCTGCCTGTACTTCATGATGACATTTTCATTTTTTGTTTTATGCCTTTATTTCTATCAGGGTAAGGACTCACACCTGCAGAAATATTGAGAGGATTACAGATTTTTTTTCCCCTGCAATACCTGGTGTTATATCCATCACTACTGGGATTCCAGTAGCTGCTGTTGGCACTGTAGCTTTGGGGATGGTAGCGGTAGATTCACCTGAGGTTTGGTGCCAGCAAGTACATGAATCCTACAATTGTAAGTCAGTAAGAGAACCAAAGGGAATAAACAAAACATAAAACAGGATATAAAGCCAGAACCTGAAAATAAACTTTTAAAAGCCATGAAATCTGATGGCCAGGACCTCAAGGAACATGGGGAGGTAGTCCAGAGGCAGAAGGTCATCTGGTGACATTTTGGTTTTGGGATGGCATTCTCACCTTTTCTATCCTCCCAACAGCCATGTGCATAAACACAGCCTGTGTCAGCTAAAAATGTGCTCAGTGATTTAAAGCTACCCAGCACCCATCTAGTGATCACTGAGAAGCCTGTGCCACATGTTCCCATCCTACACACATTTTACAGAGCGGCTCTAACTGTTCGTGTCTAAACTTGAGTGGTTGTTGGCAGGTGATGGGAATCATGAGAGAGGCCCTGCATTTTGCTACTGATTCATACCATCAATTTATCATCTTGCAGATGAAACCATTCTTTTCCACGACGTTATGAGAGGATTTTGTCACTTCTGGCTCCCCTCCCTCATGCAGCTGCTCTGCCAGAAACCCTGCCTAGGACGGGATGGTGAGAGAGCCACTTTGTGTCAGCCCTTCCCATGCATTTTCCTCAAGATAACAGTGTCAATGCAGAGGCTCTCCCTGCCCTTGCTGTAGCCTCCATTAACAAAGTTCACCAATATCTGCAGAGCTCCACCAAGAACTCCTGTACTACATCAGCCACAGACCCCTCCAGTTTTTATCTTGCACCCCAGGGGCATCACTGCCACCTTGAACCTGGCAGAGAAACCACAGTATTCCCACAGAAATCTCTACATTCCTCCCTGAACTCCTGGTTCTGATTTTGCCTGTGACAATTTTTGTTTGCTGCAAGCAGCAGACACAAAGACATTTGCGTGCAACCTTATTGCACATTGGTCATCAAAGAGATCTGTGCAGATCTAATTTGTTTTTGCCTGCTCACAACATATTCTCCTTTACCTCTCAGGAAGAGTGAAGACAAGCATAAAAACCAGCTCCACAATTGCTTGCAGATTATTTCTGTAGTGCAAACAGTAAAGGCTCAGCAAGAAAACCTGATACCACTGCACGCAAATGTTGCTTGGGTCACCAGATGCATGAGGCCTAAGAAGAAGTCTAAAAAGCCACCTCTCCACGAGGAATAAGTGAAGCACATGGCAGAGAAGCACAATTTGTTCCAATTTAGTTAAGATTCTCTTGGCAAGTGAACTTGCAACTGCTTTAGGAAGACTTCATTTTATGGTGTGCAAGGAAGCCCTCTCATCCTTTAACTTGTATACAATGAAATCCACTGATAGAAACCATTTTGCAAATCACATTCCAAATCCAGGTTAAAAGCAGCCACCTCTGAAAGGTTTGTGGTGAAATGCTGCACACATTGGAGTGCTGTTACTGCATGGCATGATCCCTACTAGCCATCAACAACAGAGAAGCTGATCCAAAATCATTAGAGGCTGTTACACAGAAAGGATGCCAAGAAGAGCTGATAAACATGAGGTATTTAGCAGCATGTACTGAAAAGAGGCTAAAAGATATTTTGGAGCTTGCCTCTCATGGCTTCTAGAAAATTGCTGTTTTCCTTTGGATTAAATATAAGTATACAATAGGCAAGAAATTATGGCAGTTCTGCACATGGCAAGGCAAACTAATAGGGCAATGAAAAGCTTGTCCAATTCAAACACTGAGCGTTAAAGCCAGCAGATACATTTCTCTTTTCCTGAATGCTCCTTTTCAGTGAAGTTGTATAGAGCCAATGACAGGTGCTCCTTGGTAGAAACTGGTTCTTGGAAAGCTAGACTTTAGGCTTTTTAAAACTACCAATTTCTGCTAGAAGACCAATGGACACTGGAAGCATCATCTAACCACTTCTTGCTATTCAATAGAAAGTGGACAAGGATGGAAAATCCAGGAATATTATCTTCTCTCTGCCTGTCCCTGATATATCCACAAGCTTCCTTACTGAGGCAGCTGTAAGCAAAGCTGAGGAAGCACTAAGGGAGGCATTTTCAACACACTTGCATGACCAGGGAGAAAGAGAGGCTGTTAGCTTAGAATGTACTAAAGCTTTAGCAGTCTACCATCTTAATTTCAGATCTACCCCACCAGCAGAGTAATGTGTGCAGCAGAAGCCTTTTGAGGGGAACACGAAGCTGTAATGATGCAAATCTTGCCTCTTAAAACCAGCACCTGAACTTGCAACTTCGCTAACCGTGTTAGTCAGATGAAGCAGCTGCACTGTCATATCAAGGGATGACTAAAGGAATATTAAAGAAGCATGAACTATCACCGTCCTGAAGAAGTCAGTGTACTGATTTATGTTCCCATTTCTGTGATGTACTATGCAGTCAGAACAAAAAGCGGCCGCAAGGTCAAGTGGTAGCAAGTTGTGCAGTGAAAGCAATAGCCATGGCCCTGCCTTGACAGTGGGAACTCAATGGGACAATGAGAAGTGAGACCCACATCTTGGCACACAGTTTTCTGTGGAAGTGGAAGACAGAGGAGAGAAGGTGGCAGATTTAGGGTAGCAGGTTTGCCATCGTACAGTGGCAGCCATTGATTGAGGGGGGGCCGTACCACGACAGCCCAAGATGTAATGAAGATTGTCATGTTCAAGGATGAGCTGGAGTTCTACCCAGGCAGTCCTAATCAGGGTGGTTTGAGTGCTGCATGATTGTTGCTAACATTAGCCTCACAACATCTCTGTGAAGAAGGCAAGTGTCATTCTCCATTCGGAAGATTGGAAACCGCAATTAAAGCAACCGCCTCAGGGAAGCAGACAGAATTAGAAATTAAATCTGGAGTCCTGGTCTGCTGACTCGCCCACGGGTTCACCTTTCAAACTTGGGAGAGGGCAAGGTAAAACAGTGGGAGGGCACCTCAAACCTGCAGCCCAAGAGATGCTCCCTCAGACTCCAGCAATAGCTCCAGCCTAATCAAACAGGCACAAAAGAGCAAACGCTGCTTGCAAAACAAAGCGCATACCCCACTGGTCACTAGAGTGCTACAAGCTGGAATCAATGCGATGATTGTGACAGCTGAGAACAAATTCAGCTATGTTTGACAACTTCCAGAAAATATTGGCAGAGGACAGGGAGTCTGCACTGCCCAGCAGCACCTTTGTGAATTGATTAGCCATATAGCAGATGGCAAGCCTGCTGCAGACTGAGACAGCAGAAGATGGCCAGTCTGGTTGAGAAGAACTTGAAGACGACTGGGAAGAAAAAGCATGTCCTTACAGTGACAGCCCAAAATGATATTTTAGAAATGTCATACGCATGGCAGATGAGGAACAGGACTGATTTTTAACATTTTCTTCAGCTATTTATTACCAGCACCTGTCTGGCTCATAAAGCAAAATTATATAGCTTAAGTTTAAACCCTTCACGTTCCCCTCTTTCCTTCACAAAAAATCCTTAATATTAAAAAAACCTTTTTTTTTTTCCTTTTAAAATATTCTTCTAGAATCAACCGCTGTGTTTGAGAGAACTTCTATGCTTTCTCTGAAAGCAGGCATGCTGTGAAAGTTTCATTTTAGGAAAATATATTCTGGACAAAGAGCAAAGACTTTGCTCTCCTCCTCCTGCCACATATTTTTGGGAGGGGTTTGGCACGTGTTTGGGGAAAATTCATATTTTCTAATGGTTTTAGGAAATGCCTTAGGCTATTCAGAGTCTGCACAGCTGCTCATCAGTAGCCAGCCATGGCTGAAAGAGCAGAAACTATGGTTCAGAAAAATATGCCATCTTTGTCTGGTGCAGAACAATGCTGCTGCAGTGAAATACAATGGCCGTCTCTTATTTTCCACTTGCCCTTAGAAGGGGGGGTTGGGGGGGGGGCGGGGGGAAAGACGAGGTAAAAAAAAGGGGAAGGATCACGGAGTTTCCTTGCAGGGCCTCTGTGCAGAGGGAGGGAACATCAGCTCTGCACTCACAGATATGCAAATCCTTCCCCAGGCCCAACAATAGCAGATACCCTGTGGGAGGAGGAAACCGATGGCACTGCTGCTCCCAACTCCTTTGCCTGCAAAGCGCACAGGTTCCCGGCACTTCCCGAGAACTGGAAGGCCAATGCATCATCCAGAAGAGGAGAGCTGTAAAAGCTGTGGTATCAGAGGTGACTGCTCTTTGCCCATGGAGCTGTGCACCATCACTGGACATTTTAAGGCTTACAGTTTGCCTGCCATTCAGTTCATGGGTGTAGCAGCCCAGAAGATTGATGAATCCATAGTTAACGTCTCCCTATTGCCCCTTAGGTTAATAAGGGCCACATATAAAAAGCTGAAATTAAAAGACTTTGTGTGGCAAGACCCCAGTTAACAGTATTTGCATCAACATTCTCCAAGCAAACTTTCTAAATGGAGGGATGGGGTTCTTGTTTCTAATGTAACTACAATTTCCAGGGTTTAATGAAGTCTCTGACTTCCAGCTATCACTAATATCCAAATTTCTTAAGCAAAGACTGAGGGAGGACAAGTCACAGATTGGAAACTACCTGCACTAAGCCATTGCAACAGAAATTGCTTAAATGATTAAGTTCTGATAGTTTTACCAGTGAAGACAGCAATCTATAGGAGCTGGAAAAACAAAAACATCTGGTGACATGGATTTATCCCCTTCTAGAAAACATGTATTTTGCACTATAGTGCCTTATACTAGTAAGTGTGTGCTCTTTTGCATCAAATCTATTATCTAAAACTGCATGCAGACTGAGCTGGGACATTCACCCTGCATTCCAAGGGAAGTTTTTCTAAGTCCCAAAGTTTGATCATAGCAACTGTCAATCATATAACTGAATTTCCTTCACATATTCTCCTCAGAACAGCTGACTCAAGCTAATGATTAGGCTAGACACCCCAAACATCACCTGTCTATGTAAGAAGCCATCTCCAGGTCTCTCCAAGACATCACTTGAAGCCAAAGGGGTACAACAGGTTATCTGCGTAGCATGGGAGCAAAAGCTGTAGCCAGCACTCATTCCCACTGAGGAGTCAGAAACGTTCACAGGCTGGCACCTTTCAGAAAACAGTGTGGAGGCAACGGGTCTGAGAGCCCTCACATACCCTGACACTTCCTGATCCCCAGCCCTGATGCTAAGGATTCAGAGGTAGCTGAAAAGCATGGTGCAGAAGCAACAGAAGTCTAAAACGTCCCAAGCAGTTTTGTTTACAAAAGTCAATGGGAAGCTTAATACTAAAAATACAATTGATTACCCCTCCCTACCCTCAATCTTAAGCCCTTCTCAAATGAGGAAGTCCTCCGTGGCAAAGGTCCTCAATAGAAGTGTGCAATTCCAATAAGCAATACACTTTGATATTAGACATCAATAGAAAACAAGAGACTGAAGCTGACTGAAAAAACCTGGGACTACTTCAGGAACTTGTCCCCTATTTCATCAGCAACAATTTTCAAGACTCACACTTGAACTGGTTCTCCTTTACAGTCCCCTTATTAAAAATTGCATCTGTAGTAGCCTGAGCAGATTTGTTGTTGTTCGGTTCTTCCTTTGGCAGGATCACACACCATGCACACAGAACAAGCTGTGTTAGCATGCAGACCACGCTATACTTTGACACAGGTACTTTCTTTTTGCAAGCAACACAGAACATAATTTATATTCCTTGATAACCCCACTAACATTTCCATGGCCATTAGGAGGTCCAGCAAAAATGTTTGGTGGCAAATGAAAAGCTCCTCATCATGAGAGACAGAAAGGATGCTCCAAACGTGAATCAAGTGCAGAATAGTATCTGATCTATGCATCTTACTCACGTAAGCTTTTATTCATTTAGACACACTTTTAAAACTCCGTAAGAATCTTTGCAATAATTAACATGTAAAAACTCTGTCAAATCAAAGAAAAACCTTCATATTTTCATGTAATACATTTCTCGGACATTAGATGGCAATCCCCCCACTTCATTTTTCATACCAGGGGCCCATATCCCTTCCAAAAATCAAATGTCACCACCTTTCCAACAGGTGAGGGGTCTGTTTGTCTTCTAGGAAGCAAGGCTGTTTGGAAAGCACAGAGCATGGAGGCTTTCCCATTCCCATGGCATTGGTTCTGTTGCAACAGTTCTCCAGTTTTGCTTTTTTTTTTTTTTTTAATAGGAAAGACAGATGAGTAATGGCATCATGGAATATGCTTGTACTAGGGGTAAGATTCACTCATTTGCCACTTGGACACCCTACATCATGAGCTGGACGTTTCCATGTCAAAAACCTATAGGCAAAAATAGAAAACTTCCCCATTTTGACAGAGGAGAAAGAGACTTAGTATGGCATTTAACAATATAATTTCTAGTCTTGCCAATTAAAAAGGGTTTTCCCAAGGGATATCATTAGTGTGTGTAAATCTTTTCTGGAAATTATAAAACTGAATTGAAAAAAACCCCTGCTATTCGGTACCATGTGTGGAATTCACACAGTGAGAAGCATCTACAAACTCTTACAGAGGGAATTTTATAGGTAGAAAAAAAATAAGACAAGGCATTTAATAACAACTTAAAAACAGCTCAAATGAATTCAACAGAGTATGTAACACACCTACCCAAGTTAATGTGCTTTTGCTTTCAGCCTCTTACTTTTTGCCATGGTCTACATGTGATGTTTTAGAAGGAGGCAGGAATAACACACCTCATCAACCATTCAGGGATGTCCATGCAGGGGGAATCCTTCCTGACCTTCATTAACTCCGTATGATCTATTTAAGTGGCAGTACAAGACATCCTGACATCTATTCATTTCAACAGTGTGCGCCTGTGATTCATTCACACAAAAATCACTTCCTAAGCCTTCATTTCTCATCTACTTTCATCGTTCATGAAATATTCTTTTCAAGCCAAGTTCACCCCTTTTCACATATCCCCCTGGGGACCAAATTTCAGCCTTGCAATACTTGCCCGTTTGAGCTCTTGTGCAAATTCACAGTGTACATAAGAGTGAGGTTTGCAGCTCTCCAGCATTCCAAAAGCACAGATAACATTAGTCCTAAAGACAGGGGTCCACCCACAGCTGGCTACTGAAATAGCTGATTTTTCATGTACTCCAGTGAAAATCTAACCTTTTATCCTCACTCTGGAGCTCGTTGTGTATGTGTGTGTCAAGGTGACAACACCATGAAAACAGAAGTTCTCAAATGGTACATTATCTCGAATATCAAAAGGTCACAAAAGGGTACAAATCGGTAGCTCTCCAGAAGAGACACTGGTTTTTATAAAAAGTGGGTCAGTTTTAGTTTCATGTAGGTTGTTTGACACAGTGGTTTCTGGCATCACAAGCTCTGGTCTACAGGATACCACAGAGCCTTTGTATCCCTTGCTGTCACTACAGCATTGTGTTTTTCTACCCATTAACCAAGGATAAATGACCTAGATATTGTGCCTATTAAAGCCTCATTTTTCTTTTGCCCTTTTGTTCTTTAGTGTACCACATTATCACATGCTGAACACATTTAAAGTATTCTCAGTCTCTCATGCCCCTTTGAAGGAGTAAAGTAGGGATTTTAGCGTGCATTTCTGTAGAGTTACTTAGAGTGGAAAATATGAAGGCAATTCAAGGTTTCTCTTCCTGCCTAGTCCCCTGAAGATGATCAGTTCAGCATTTACAGCCACTAATCTATAAAGAATATAGCAGGAAAATGCTATAAAAAAGCCACAAATACAAATACAGAAAGTGAACACCAGTTTTGATGTCCCTAAACACTACATTCTATAATTACATCTCTGCATATCATGGGTCACTTTTATTAAAAGCATCATTACTACAGTTGGCAGCAATTTACATCTTATCTTACATGATAGCAGTTTCCAAAGAAAAAAAAATAAAAAGACATCACAACAAAGAAAAACAATACATTTACAAAGTCATGTCTGTAAACTTCAAGGCTAGTTTAGAGTTGAGGTAATGCTGTTTAGCTTTGTGGCTAAAGTAACAAAGTCCTTTAATTTAAAAAAAGGTACCTGATTTTTTTCTTTTTGTTTATACCAGTGCATTACAAGATCACGAGACGATTAAACTGTAGCTTTATCCTGTAAGAACCTCCGCGGGTTAATTTCCAAAAGGTACTCTTCACATTCAACAGCTGCCTTATTATTGCTGCGTCTCAAGACAGAGACATTCACACTATCATGAAGATTGTCAGAGAGAGAGTGTGTGTGTGGGTGTGTGCGCGCATGTGAGCGGGTGAGCTCCCATACAGTCAAAATGAAGCGCGAGTACGATATGTATGGTAAATTTCATCTTGACCTTCACAGCAAAAAAAAAAAAAAAAAAGGAAAAAAAAAGGAAAAAAATTAAAAAATTAAATATATAACTTCATCCTTCCTTTAAGCAGCACTTCCTTCTATTAGTGCCACTTGATTACAAATTGCTGCTTAATTCATAATACCAATGGTACCAAAAGAAAAAAAAAGCAGAGCATTATGTCAATTTCCTTAAAAAGACATGATCACTTCTCAAATTTCATCTCTCCTAGGGATAATAAATAATGCACTGCACAATACTTAATGACCAAGATACCTTTTGACACATCTGTATAACATGACTTGAACTTTTTTTTTTTTGCTACACTATGTTACAGAACAGCTTATAAAAACTAAGTATGGACATTAACTGTGAGTGTAAACAGTAGGACTACCACTTGTCAAAAGTTTAAAACACTTTAACTGTAACTGGTACTGGTTATTCATCATTTTCATTGTTTTCTATTTCTTCCCCCCCATCAAGTGAGTCTAATTCTTCACCCTGTGCTATTTCATCTTCTAAAACGGAGGAATCTGCAGTTTTATCAAGGCTCTCCTCTGCATCACTGCCTTCGAGATTTTCTTCATCTTTAAAGGCAGCTCCTTCAGTTTTGTCAGTAGCCTTCTCTTCATTGGAGCCCACTGTGTTCTGAAGTCCTGCTAGTGCTGGGAAACCGGGCAGAGTCAATCCTCCCAGTCCTGGAGGTAGAAACATAGATGGATAGAAGAGGCCAGGAGCCATGGTAGACAGCAGGAAAGGATTGAAGGCCAGAGGGTTTGTGGGCAATCCAGTGTTGGTGGTGGTGGTAGTGGTGGCAGTGGCGGTAGTCGCCGCAGTAGCAGCACTGACAGATCCATTCGCAGAGTCAGTAGCAGAAACAGTGTCTGTGCTTTTCTCAGAGTCTTTGTTCTCCTCTTCATTCTCATTTTTCTTCTCTTCAGCTTTTGAAGCGCCATCCTCAGTCTCTCCTTGACCGGAAGCAGTAGTGGCATTTCCAGTAGTAGCCGTTATCGGGTTATTCAACAATCCGCTTAGTCCAAACATATTGGGCAGTCCTGCCATCCCTGGCAACATCAGAGGCAACATGGCAGCCGGATTTTTAGTGTCCCCCCCAGCAGCAGCAGCTGTTGCTAGCCCTGGTGGAAAGCCCATGAGGCCTGCAAGCTGGAGAGACTGCAGGTTCTGTAGGTTCTGGAGGCTTGTGAGGTCCATTCCAGCAAACAGACTGTTCATTAGTAGTGGGTTGATTCCCGAAGTTGATGCTACAGCAGCAGCTGCTGCAGCTGCTTTGGCAATTTCACTTTTTGGCCTTCTTCCTCTTCTGCTTGCTCCTTCCTCCCTCACAACAGGTCCAGTGAGAAGACGGTCAAACATGGACTCTGGAACAAAACCCTAAAAAGGGAAGGTGAAAAAACAAGCTTTATCCTCAATTGGCTTTTTTAGCTTTCAGCCGTTAACTGGTGATGATAGAAGAAACAGAAGGGATTTCAGCATACTCCATAAGTGGTTTGTTTTTTCACCCTGGCAAATGGTGACTAGCTTAGAACTATAGTGAATGGCACTAGAACAAGTAAAGAAAGATGAAGAAATCAAGATCACAGATTTTTTTATATTTAAACACAACAGTAAAATAATACATGCTGAAAGCTCTGTAACTTCATTAAAAACCCCCACCCTGATATGCTGCAGTTGCAAGTTTATATATTCATAATTCGTATTGAATTTCAGAATAGTAATATTCTATTAAATTGAGTACTTGCAGAATTTTACCCTTTATTTTCAAACAAGAGTTGTAAAATAAAAGGCAGAAAACCTATTCCTTTGATGCTGCCCGTTACTGAGACAATGAAGTGTATTTCTGTTACGAATATGACAAGTATTTTCTTAGTATTTCCTAATGTACAAATACCTGTGCATTTTAAGTATGGTTATTTGTAAGAAAAAGTAATGCAAAAAAAAAATGCTGAAGGTTGCCTTAATTGTAGCTGATTTTTCGAGTGCATTTCAATCCAATTCTGCAGCAGCCTCCTATCACCATTCCCCCCTGAGCTGGGTAACTCCTACACAGACACCGCAATTTTCACAAAACCAGCTATGAGATAAAAACTTAATAATCAATTTACACAGCCTTCAACTTTTCTGTGTTACAACCTACAATGACACACGGAAAGAGAGTTCCACTTACAGACTGTTTAACAATGTCAGTCCAATCTGGAGCAACAGCAAACTCAGGATTTTCTTCCAGCCATCTTGGCAAGTCCTTCATTGGAGGGGCCATAGCTCCACCCATCTAATGCAAAAGACACAGTTATGACTTTAACAAAAACACAACAACAAAACCAAACTACTTATATGGACATTTTCTATCTACACACCTTCATCTCTGAAGGACAGCAGCAAAGACATTCAGTTTACTGTGGAAAACTACACGGAAATCAGCTAGTGATCCCTCAATTGACAAAATCATGTTTTAAAAAAAACAGTAAAGTGCTGCAGCTTAGGCAGGTCTGGCAATAAATTTTGTATCTAAGGACAAAATGTGCTATAGAGGTTCAAAAAGTGAGAGTTAGTCAGTCAGGTGATTAATATGACCATATCAGAAGAGCAAAGAAGGAATTAAAGGAAGCACAGTCCAGTAAGAAAAACTGCTGGTGCCAAATTATTAAAACTTTTAAAGAGGAAGCTTGGAATAGAAAACCTGCTTTCCACATGCAAAGACATTATTAAAGACCTCAGTTGAAGTAACTTAATTTTTACCTTCTTTCCATTTCGTTTATTTACAACAGGTACCCTTTCTTCTCCTGTCAAGGTGTTTATATCCAGTTTATTAGGGTTTCGACATCTGTGTCGTTTTTGTTTCGGCTTCTGAAATGGGGAAAACAGCACATCTGCACTCTTCTGGAAAGAAGAGAAATTTATTGCTTTTTCGCTTTTCATTTCTTGACAAGAATCAACAATCATGGAACCCCTTCTCACAACAATTTTAAGAAAGGATCCATAACTTTACTTTCAGATTATGTGAGAAATTTTTTTGTATCAGATGAAGAAATTCTGCAGAACTTGTCAAACATGGTTCTAACATGCTGTTATATACAAATATTAAGAAAGGAAAAGCAAATCAAACACCCCAAATGTCACTTGGGTGTGGATAAAATAGGAATGGCGGATAAAGAGAAAACTTCTGTTGAAAAGCAAACTACAAAATTGAATGACTATGCCCAATGTGAGGAAATTCAGTCTGATATCCATAAAACTAACTTCTGTATTAATACAATAGAACAACACTCTTAGAATCACATACTTACTGGTACATAACTTGGCATATCTACAGTGTAAGTAGGATGCAACTTAAGCCATTCAACTAGATCCTTGTTTTTCGGGGCATCCTCTCCCACCAGCCTGGTCCCATCCTCTAGATTGATTACAGGGATGCGAGTGTCTGGGTCTAATTGACCAGGAGACGGAATGTTCCTTGCTGGTAGGGCTTCCATATCTTCTTCAAAAGCTTTGGTCACTTCCGCATCCTCCTGAAAACAATCACATCTGTGTTAGTCTTCCCTTCACAGGAACAGCTGGAGAAAACATTTCAGGGACTGACTGAAGTGTAATGTTCAAGATTTTGCATACACAAGAGTTAATGGGGTTTAAATACTCATAAAGTAGTATCACTGCATCCGGGAATTTTGAAAATTTAGTATCCTTGAACAATAACATAGTGCTAAAGGCAAAGCAGGTTTTTTTGCATTTCCAGTAAATGTCCTCCAAGATTCTTCAAGACCCTCCCTTTCCAACACATCAAAAAAGACATACTTCAGCCTCAAAACATATATTGATAGAAATATATTTTGTAAAAAAAAAAAAAAAAAAAAAAAAAAAAAAAAAAAAGAAAGAAGTAATTTTGAAAGTACAAGCAACCTAAAACTCAGCAATGATTTCCTAGAGTAAAACCTTGATGTGCACATTTCTTCTTGGTTCAAAAAGAATTGACAGCTCTAAACAAAGAAAAACCTGGTTGGGCAAAAACTATGTTTCTATTAGGCAGAGTATAGTGAGACTCAAAAGACATTCAGGAAGTACCACAGGCAGAAGAACTAAAATGATACAAAAGGAAAAAGGTTGTGGTCTTACTACAGTCAACGACGTCCGTTTGTTGCTCATAAATAACAGATCAAGCCCTTCTACATTTTTCCTCCTTCCTCTCCTCCTCTTCATGGGTGGTTCTCCGTCTATTAAAGAGCCATTTAGTAGATGCCTTGTGGGTGTGCGTGAAAGACCTGCTTGCAGCAGCTCCATTTGAGTTTTAAAGGCATCAGACACGGGTGTGGAGACATTAGGCAAGATAAACTTTGAAGTAACAGATGAAAAATTTGAGGTAGAACTTGTTGCCTCTCGTGAGGCCTTTGATAAATCTACAACCTTTTCTTGTCCATTTTCTGAGACCACCTGAGACTCACGTAACTGGGCAACCATTTCCATAAGATTTCTTCTCTTGGCAGCTCTCTCAGCCTCAATTTCAATCTTTCTTCGTCTCCTCCTCCTCTGACGTGGAACTGATAAATTGAGTGCATCTTCCTAATAAAAAAATTAGCATTTCCAAACGTTAGCAAAGCTCTGTTTGCTATGCTGAGTTTAAAATAAAACCCCAAACATATAACTCTGAAAACAAAGCCTTCATTTTATTCAAAGAAACACTTTTATGTTTTTCCTATTTTATTCATGCTGGTTTATTTTCTATTACACAAGAGAAGCTCATGCAAGATAAAACATTTTAAGTGAAAAAGAGAATGCTGCAGCCTTGCCTTTGATAACTGAGGAGAAGCAGTGAGATCTTCACTGCCACTGACGCTGGCTTGACCAACCATGGAGAGCTCTGCAAAGCTCCTTTTCTGTAGAGGGCTGTCCACAGCTGTTGGAGTGTACCCAGGTATGAGCCCCTGGAAATCAAACATCTGGCGCCTATTTACTGGCCACTTCCCTTTCAGCACTGCCTCACAGATGTTGTCTAATCGGTTGATCATTACCCGGTCCTGCATAAAGGAAAGGTATGTAATGAACCTTCAGTGTAAACGTCACCTTTTAAACTCAAGTAAGTCTTATGACACAGTCCAGTTTCCAGAGCTTAAGGAAGACATTCAAAACCAACTATTCTTGCATGTTAGGAATAAACTGATCACTTTGCAAGAAGCTAACACAATTTTGTAGAATAAAACTTTAATAGGATTCAAAAGCTGCATTTATATTGTATGGGGAAGGAGAAAAGACAGACCAAATTTTCTGTATGACAATGCACCAATTAAAAAATTTAATAGAAGCTCACTGTTGTTCTACAAAACTTCAGTAGTTAGCAACATCAACAGTTTGGAAGGGAAAATAAACACATCTGCAATCAGTATCTTAAAGCTGCAGTTCTCAAGATCCAAGAGGCTGGATCTGTAATTCTGTCCAAGGAAGTGGATCCTCATTAGCGTCACTATTAATAAAGTTCAACATTATGAAACGGGCACCAACCTAGGGACATCTAATGAATGTCAATTTTCATTCCACGCCCATTATCACTTCAAATTTCACTGAAGCGTGTACACTAAAAATCTCTAATTATGTTTATTAGTCTACTTATGCTGAACCTATACAGATGAAAGATTTTCTGTTCTACTTTCACACTATGACTGGAATAAGATTTTAGCCCATGTTTCCAAAATACTTGCTGAAAGCAGAGAAGATGAGCATTATTTGATTTTTTTTTTTTTTTTTCCATTTCAGTATTCAAGCACATTCTACACTAGCCTATCTGAAGTAGTAGCAACTTTGGAACTCTTAAGAAATACTGCTGGTTAGGGAATATGAGCATCAGTTAGCTTCTGGACAGCAAAACAGTGCAAAAGCCACTAGCGAATCTCAGCAGCTGCAACAGACTGCTTGCTTTCCCCAGAAATAAGCCTATTAAGAGCAAGGTCCTCTTGGCCCTGCTACCCCCTTCCCCCTCCCTGCCCCAACCAGATGGCCCTGTTATGGTGATTAGTAAGCTTAAGACTATTACTACTTTATTTTTCTCTCTCCCCTTACTGCAAAGGAGAGTAGTAAATTAAGTATGGATTTATTACAAGGTTACAGTTTTGCATTTTCAAAACCATTTTATATTAGATAATTTTCTGTGTTGTTACCAAAATAAGATACAGCTTTATCCTATCTAAAACTGCTGCTTATGTTTGCAGGATACCTTAATACAATTACATCTGTCAACATTACATAATGGCTTAGATCATGTAGGTCACCAAAACTCTTCCCTACAATTTCCTCACCCCAAAATAAAAAGGTGATCTTCAAAAGTATCTGCTCTCAGTTCTGCAGATTGCTCTGCAGGAAAAATTCCTAATTCAAAACTGTACAGTGGTGCAGGAGATGGGACTCTGCTGACGAAAAGTTATGGACCCTGTGAAGAACTCATGTCTGCCAGCAGTCCATTGTTTTACTAAATGACCCTATTTTACAAAAAAAGAGCAATTTCTTTCATTTCCACTGCTAGTTTGTACGAGCTTCAAGAAAAAAGTGCCAATCCACAAATCATTCACAGAAAAAGGTCTCACTCACCAGAAGTGCAGTATCACACAAACCCTGCTGTTATTTTGCAAGCACATTTCCCATATTTTAGTTAAATTAAAAGAGACATGTGTCTTTCTACCCCTAACCAACCTTAGGCCAGAATGAGAAGGCAAATGTTCTCTCATGAAGCAGCTGAACCACAGAGGGGTCCCCGTCTTCCATGTAGAATCCATCACGTGTTTCATCCCTTGCGGTACTCATAGAGGCATTGCTTTCTTCATCAAAATTCTTACCCTGAGAAACTGCTCCTGCTGAACAACAATCATGACCAGGCATTAACATCCAGTGTCTACCCAGCTAGATAGGCTAAGGCAACCAGGCTCGACACAACACTTCTAACTCAGGCTTTTGTTCAGTAATTACTACTGCAGAGTCCCAGCCTTCCACATTTGGTACAGAGACCATGCTTATAGGCTCAGTGAGCTATCCTGGAAATCATCCCTGGTGGGGGAATACTCCACTGATGCTGGACGCTTCTTATGAAAACTTATCTAGTCACCTGATAGGTGGAAGGGCAGAGGAACTGCTACATGTAGCCCATCCCATACTCCATAACAGCACCTTGTCTGCCACTTACCAGCTGGCACAAGCTACAACAGCTGTGGGGCTTGTGCTATGCACACAGAACTGATCTGACCAATGTATTACCTTCAGGCTGGGAGGATTCTTCTGATTTATCATCATCTTCCAGTTTCTCCTCTTCATCTTCTTCTGAACCTTTCTCAGAAATAGATTTTGGATCTACATCTGTACTCACTTCTATGTCTTTCAATTCACATTTAACAGAGCCAGGCTCAGCCTCAGCATCACAGTCTGGTTTAGTGTCCTTATCCGTAGTATCTGTCTCCTCTTTGATTTCAGACTTTTCTTTGGCTGCTGGATTTTCAGACCCTTCAACTTTAGACTCTGTTTGTTCTGTATTCTTTTCTTCTTGTACTGGTGTGGATGGGACAATTGGAGGTGTTTGACTGCAGCCAGCAACCAGAGGATTTACAGAAGAGACAGTATTTACATTACCTGTCCCTCTGTTTTGAGCGAAGTTTTTGTGAGCCTCAAGAAAAGAGAGTTCAGGATCATTCAGAATGTGATAATCTGTCCTACTGACTCCATGTTTAGCAGCACCAATCAGTAAGTCTTTATCATGTTTACCACACTCCCACCACTCTGGAAGGTCCAGACTTGGCTGGCAAAGCTTTAGCCTCTCCCCCAGCTGCGGGTGATGGAGAACCTGTTCCCGGATCTTGCGCAGCAGCTCGATGCGATATAAAGTTCTAGAAGCGCGCTCCTCTGTGATGGGCTCAATCAGCGTGGAAAGATCAGGAGGTTCTGCAAAGACACAAAGTTGTAGTGTTTAACATGGATTGAATGCACACCCATTTCAAAATCATTACAGCTGGGCATGAAGTTTCAACAGTCCTACGGTCTCCCAATATTCATGTTGATTTCCAGAGTCAAATAAAACTTACCATCATCTGGTTTGACTGGCATTCGGCACACTCGTCTACACATATTCACAAAGCCATTAAAATACTTTTCCAAGCTTTCATCGGACTTTTTGTCGAGTCTGGCAAATGCTCTGAATTGATTCCACTCAAACTGATGCTTTACAGGATCAAAAATAACTCCAAAAGTAGACACCACACGATAAAAATCAGCTTCTTCTCTTCTTGTCCATCTAGTCAAGGAAGAAGCAAGAGAAGTGAGGCCACCAGATAGATAAGAGCGCAAACATGTTTAGAAGCTCCAAACCCCCCTTAGTTTATTCTTTCAAAACAAAAGAACGGTATGAGTGACACACCAGCTCAAGTAAGATTTAAGGAAAGATATCACTGGGAAACTCACTTTTGTCGTTTCTCAGTTATTATAGCTTCCCTTTCTGCCTCCAGCGCCCTCACTTCTTCTCGAGGCCGGCGTCTCCTGCGGTCAGTCTTCATTAGTGCCTCTTGCCTCATTTGTTGCCTTTTATAGCTGCGCTGATAGGCAGTAATGAGGCGACGCAGACGGGTAGTCAGGGTTGATGTGTTGGGCCAGTAGAGTTGCCCTAACTCAGTGTTGCTTTCACTGTGCTTGTCTAGAGAACAGAGAAGTGTTTGCACTGCAAAACCAACACTAAACATTTCAAAATTTCTATAACTGGATTACTGTTTTATCAGATAAGAATATGTGCCTCTAATAGTGGTACATAATGAATTAGAACAAGGATAACTATTGGTAAGAGATAAAAAATGGAATCAAACCATTCAACTCTAAGAACTCAGAAATGCTTGTGAAGCATTTAGAGATAACCATCAAGCACTATGATTTGATGTTATGAGTGCAAACATACTATGAACACTGTAAGTATTTAAATTAATGCAATGCATCTTTAAATACATTACTAAGAAGATCATTCTGCCTCTGAGGAAACACCTATGCTTATCATTTCCCACTTTATTATTCTCACTTAAACTTGGCAATTTTCCTCCATACTGAGGAAACAACGTATTTGTAACTTCCAAGATTATCTCGGCAAAACCATCACCGGCTGCATTATGAAACATCCGGTCTTTATCATCATGGTTTCTACTATGTAATTAGAAATCCAGAGAGCCATAATGTGGATTATTCCAAGACAGTATGTAATTGTTTTGAAGAATGTGAAGCATGAAGAGATTTGGCAGCTAAAAGCGTTCTGTGGTATTGTCCCAAAACATCTCCTATCCCTTCATGTGGTAATATAAACAGTCCACCTTTCACTAAATGATCCCTTTTTTGCCTTTTTCAATTTTTTGCTATAGTCTTACTTGGGTGTGATTCTATGGACTCCTCTTTATCTTCTGGAGGTGAGTTTGCAAATTCCTTGGGGAGAAGACAGAAGTTATTTTACTTTTCAGTTTTGACCATATGTCATAATTTGAGAAGAAAAATATGTCATCTCTCAAACACAACAACAAACAATCTTTGTAAGGTGTGTTTATCTGGTAGCTCTCAAACTTAAAAAACACACATTAAAATAAATATGGAGAATCAATTATAATTGTACATATTTGTAATTACAGAAAATTGGGAGCTCTTACATCAATTTCATCCTTGAAAGGAGTTCTGGTAGGCTTATACTCTGGATCTTCATCCTCTCTGTCGAATTCACCCCTATAAAATATTTTAAAAAATATTTTCAAGAAAAATGCTAGTTTTGAGTGGGGGCTGATATTCCGGGCAAAAGCAAAAAAGCTACAAAAGCCATCAGTATGGTGCACCAAGTTACACGTTTGTATTTCATGCTCAACTGTGTAAACAAATCTACGTACTTTGTACATCATACGATCACTTCATATCCTCAGGCAACATGTAAGTATAATATGACATATGAACCCATGCCAACATATACAATGCTGATAAAGTTTATTAATTTTTTCATGTCCTCCTTACCCATCACCGCCATCTGCTAACATGTCTGTCCCTCTCTGTTCAGCAGCTATGGCCTTTGCATCAGGCATGCCAACCCGTTCCAGAAAGCACAGTGCTGGATCAGCTCTCATAGAATTGTACTTCTCATAACCTGCACGCAGAATGGGAGACAAATGCTTTTTCAAAAGCTATGACCAGCTGTGAATAGAACAGGTCTATGAAGTAGAAGTACAATTTTCTGGATTCAATAATTTATTTTTAAATAAAACAAAGGACCATTTGATTAATGTAAAAAAATTGTTCATGTTGGTAATTCCAACAGGACAGAAACATTTTCCAATCAATAACATTAGCACATATAAGATAGTAAAGAAAGCATCAAATTTCATGGCGTTATAAAGTAAAGTAAAAATCTTTCACAAGTGAATTAAAACTTTAAGTTTCCTATATGACTCACAGTGGTTCTCAACGTTCAGTACTCACCAGTGGAAACATGCAGACACACAAATGGAAGCACACAGACACACACACACACACACACACGTATTTTCAATAGCTCCAGCCCTGCTGGAACCCTCAATATAGGCTGCAAAAATGCTGCATACATGGGTTATACGTAAGGCCAACGAACCTGTCTTATTAGGTTTAGGATGATGCATGTCAGTAAGATGACACTGTTCCCTCTATGGTTTTCAAACTGCTGTTTGCTTTTTTACTGCCCAAGTTGACTAGATGGAAAATGGCAGATCCCAACAGTGCACTGCAGGAAAATGATTTTTAGACTAGACTTGCCTCAGCTGAGCCCACAACACAGAGCTGCTGTACATAGGCAGAACAGCACAATTCAATTAGGATTTGTACTACAACACACTGCTCCTAACTGCTGTAGAGCCTCAAGCCAAACTGTAATCATGAAAGGTTTTATAAGCCATCATTCTCCCCTTTAGTCAGGCTGGGCTGCTGAGAATACCTCTGCGACCTCCAGAGAATTGGGATTATAATCAGGAATCGCTCACTGTATATATCATGCCAGCTCTGCATCCCCAGCCTTTCAAAGTTAACAAGGCTGCATCCCACTCAAGGGAGCCGGGAGTTCTCAACACTGACATTTGTGAAATATTGCTTGGAACAAAGCCCAGGAGGCACTTGTACAGATTAATAGCAGAGGTTAAGCCCACCGTCCACTTTGACACTGGTTGGCAGAGTTAGCAAGTGAAGCAGTGCTGGAAGCAAAGTTTATGGAGATCTATCTTACTATTTGGCTATTATTTAAACAAATATGGCTTTGTTTTATTTACAGCCAAGAAAGTAATGTTTTCTTCTCAAATGTTCTGCAAACATTTAAAAACAGCATCTGATATTTACAGCTCATATTAGGTTTTTAATGCAGGCAAGAAAAAAGGGAGATACAAGCCAACAGTTCTTTGGAACAATACTTGTTAATATTATGACTGAAAAGTCCTACACACTGAAAGCTTTACAACTGAGTTTTGTTGAGAGTGAGAAACCACTTACCGTGTTTAAATACTCCAATTAAAAGGGATTTATCTGCCTCCTTATCCCACCAGTCTGCAGGAACTTCGGCATGGAATGGCTCAGGTATCCATATATCTACTTCACTGTGAAGACAGTATTATATACATTCTCAAAGGCATTAGTGGACACAGATTAAAACAAAACAAACAAAAAAAATCCTAAAAAACCCCCAAGTGGTTTATGCTATTCTGTAAATATAAATTCTGAGCTGGAAAACCACTCCAAAACCCAATACAGAAACTGAAATACCCTAAAAAAAAAATTAGGATGGTTAAACAAACAACAAAAAAATCATTCATCAGCAAAAAAACCCACAACAAGTACAACACTCACACTCCCCCCCGCCAACATTAGGCTATTTTGGGACTCAAATGGTTATCTAAATATGATTCATTTAAGGTCTTAGTATTTTTTTAATTTTTTAAATTGAGATAGAATAATCCCTCAATATTAGCAGAACTACAAATCCTCTTCTGTTATTTCCCACATTGTTTCCTCCCCCAAGAAAATTACCCACTGCGCTTGATAAAATAATAAGGCTGCTTGAGAGCAGAGATAAAGTGTGACCACCTTTAAACGCTGCATTATTATAGTACGTGTACTTTACAAAAGCCAGAGTCATAAAGCAAAAAATAAACCTGCACTTGCACTAACCTTGAGTCAGCACCCTCTAAGATCTTGTCTGCTTGGTCCCCTATAACTTCTTGTCGTAGATAGTAGAGCATGCGGACACGCAGCAGGACCCTGGAGAGGAAGGCAGAGGGGGGAAAAAGTTCTTAACTTCAGGACTGTTTGCCAACAGTGGCTTTTGGCAGCTGCTGCTGTTCATCCATCATCCTGCCAAGGCTGATTAGCCATGCTGTATGGTAGGCTTGAAGCGTGACAGATGGTGGCACATAATCACCTCTGTGTGGTGCTTTCTGCTGGCTTCCAACAGGCCTGCCTGGCAACTGCTTACACTGCACAGAGAGGGACCCAGCTCAGCCCGGCCCCAGCGCATTTCATTTAGTTCTACCTAGTGCAGCTTGTGAAGTTTAGACACGTACTCTACCACTGCCTCTGAAGTATTGAAGCAAGTTTGTAAACAACTGAGCAGATGGCTTTCAGTAACTGTTCTGCTTCATTATCTCATAAAATTTCCTCAGCTGCTGCCTTAATACCATTTTTGGAAGCACATCAGAAGTTGTAGGAATAAACGAGATATAAAATCTGGTTTTACTACCTTACAATAAACCCTCAATATGGAATGTCAGGTTTTTCAGATTATACAACTTTTTGCTTCTGAGAATGGGGGGGAAAAATAATCCCCCATTTCCCTTGGGAGATATTAACTATTTTTACTCTTTATAGTTCAAACTGCTATTAAATTTTACCTATGCACAATCTAACTGTTAAAAGGAAGTGAAAAATCTTCATTGCCAAGTTTATTTTTCCCCATTTCTGCAATTTTTGGAAGCACTGTCAGGTGTTGTGGTCACATTCTAAGCTGGCAGGAGAGAGAATGGCAGACTGGCTTTTCAAGGAGACTAGAAAAGAGGTCATTTCTGTAGAAAATGTATCTACCTGAAAATAATCCTGCTCTCCTATGTTTACCCAATTCAGGGCACCCCCTGCTGCCTAGTTCATGAAGTAAAACCAGTATCAGCTAAAATGGAGATTACTCAGCCTGCCCTCTCACTGTACTCAAATCCATCACAGCAACTGTTGAATTGCTGCTGCTCCTGGAACAGCAAGGGTGACCAGGGAAGCAGTAATCTGATCACCCACTTGCATGAAAAATTTAGACCACCACCAGTTTTGAGAGCTCCTTGTTAGAGATCAGATGCAACTGGAGCAATACCCGGTTTCACACGTGTTATTCAATCAAACCTCGGAAGAGCAGGGATTTGAATGAAGGTCATGTCTGCAATTCAAAACATGTCAGACATGCTTCTTTCTGTATGCACAGTAACTGGGACCAGTAAGGTGTCCCTGCTCCCTGTGTGGCTATGTAAATAAGCTGTTGAGGGTCTCTATCATCTTAGTATTAAGCAATAACAGCTGTTACATCAAGCCAGAGGAGAAGCACGAAATAAAACCCAAGATAAACCAAAAACCAGAGGCTCTTTGCACCTTTCAGGAGTCCTATGCATTAAACCAGGATACATGGTACTTAAGGAAAGGACACTAATTCTTAAATAGCCATCTTCAGCTGATACCTTTTGAAGGAAATTACTCAGATTATTGACTGGCTCCACCTCTGTTTGATTTTACCTGTGCTAAAAATATGTGGCTTCTACAGTTGATTTAGTCCTGGTGAATCTGGGAAGTGAAGGATAAAAATAGCAACTGAAAACATTCTTGCATATTTACCAGTCTTCCCAGTCCTTGTAATTGTTCTATTGCACCGTTAAAGAAGCAGTATTTAAAAAATTAATTTAAGTCAGATCTGCAAACTGATGTAGCAAGTAATGAAGACATGCTACCTGAGAAATTAAAATAATGTTACAGGGAAGAATTTTATTACTTTAAGAGCAAGACCCAAATAACAGTTCAGAAAAATCAGAAAGCAGTTTATTTGGAAGTGCACTCACTAACATAATTCTATGGGTATCTGTTGTTATCAGCTAAGAATTAAGCTTGGTTAGCATCTGGAAATGAACTAATAAACCTCTTAAATGCCTTTCCTCCTTCACATCACACCCCCTATTGACAGCCCACAGGTACTTTTCAAATCAATAATATCTTTCAATTAACAGTGTTAATGAGACACTATACATATTCAAACCACAAAAGTAAAGATGACCTTTCAGTAACACTGCGTTACAACTGTATGACATATATACAATGAAGAGTAGAAATTTAAAAACAAACCCACATATCCCAAAATTCCAAAAGCAATCAACCACATCCCCAGCTCTAAACCAAGGTATTTTTGGGACAAGGTTCAGTGTCTATATGGAGAATATAGTAAGCAAAACTGAGATGGCATCAAAGAAAGCTGACACAAAAATAAGGTATTACAAAACAAAAGCCAGAAAATATGTAAGAAAGGCTCCTAAGAGACATTAATGAAACAATAAAACATTATATACCACCATCTTTATCCCCAAGGGCTTTTGGTTTTGGTAAAATGTTTAGAATTTCAAAAATCGTATCAGGACAAATCAATTCATGTAAAAGAGTGTGGTGAGAAACTTAATCTTAAAGGAGAAAGAATAAATATTCTGTATATTTATTATATATTATATTATTCTCTATTTAAATATATAATTTATAATTTTATATATATATATATATATATATATATATATATATATATAAATATTCAATGAGGAGAGCAAGAGAGGAAGGGAGAGAAAGAAGGAAGAGAAAAGATATGCCCACATATAGGTGAACTATTTCATGAAACACCCAAAACGAAGAACTGGATATATGAGTTTAACATCCATGGAACAGAACTTTAAATACCATACCTCCACAAGAAGGTAAGAAACAAACAGCTTTTGTTTAAAGATAGCCAATTGTCAAGTGAAATAGGCTTAGTGTAGGAATGTAGTTTTTACCTTTTATGGTAAAAAAATAACCTTATCTGATTCCTTTCTTATTTAATAAGTAGAGAATAATTTTCTTCAGAACTGTGCTGATCTGTCATAAAGAGCTTACAGAAGTATCCAGATATCTTTTAAGATGATTATCCCCAAATTAAAAAGTAATAATGGCCTTTACATCCTATTAAATGGCCCCGTGTTCTATTAAATATACCCAAATGAAGTTGTGGACTTTCCAAAAGCATGTAGTTAAAAAAAATCCCAAACCTCTAAATGAAACATTTATTAGTACTTACTTATTACAGTGATGTTTGAGATGTTTCCTATAGCTGTCTTCTTGAAATAATACATCTGGATTACAGGTTGTGAGCCAGTCAGCATCTTGCAGCATTGGCTGTGAACTCTGGGCCTTTACTTTCTTCCCTTTCCTACCTCTGGGCACTGGTGCAGACAGACCTAGAAAAGCCCCCCAATATTTCTTACATGATCTGAATGGAAAAACTCTCACCCCAAACAACATTACAAACATACATTTAAAGCTAAGTATTCATTACTTTGTGGGCAACACAACAACCAAAAACTGAACAGCAACATAACTCAGTACAGAAAATTGCAAGTAACAAAATCAACCAAAACTTTCATGCAAATTTAGGTGTGAAGATTTCAAAAATTCAGAGTGCTAGCCAGAAAATGGTGTTATATAAATATTTCTTGTAAAAACTCTCATGAATCTAAATGGCCGTAAGGAAACAAGCTTCCTGATTTATGGCAATTTAAAAGAGATTAAATCCAGCAGTAGGTGCCAGCAAAAAATTAAGCCGGAATATTTATTTAAAACTGATTTAAAGGAAAGAGCACTGCATTCTACAAAGTGAGGGAGACTTCCCCTTTAAGTACAGACCAAGTCAAAGCCCACCTTACTCATAAAAACTGACAAGATCCTAAGACATGTCAGAATGGCTATAGTTTAAATCAAATACATAGCACGACTGAAGCAATTCTTTCCTATTTACTAGCATCATTATTTGATTGTGGTAGACATACCGGAATGATTAACCAAAGCTCGAGTTTGCCCATCTGCAGTTGGAGTGATCAGATCCCAGATGAAACTTTTGATATTTTCATCCCCTTTGTAATGATTAAGACAATACACCAGGATAGTCCGGCAGATGGTTTCCACATCTTGCTCTGTTAGCTGACGTTTATAGCGCCCATGTGAGAGGATGTCAGTCCACCGACCCCAGCTATAAGAAAAATATGTTCAATACAACAGCCAGGGTATACTGGTATTTTAATTTGTGACTTTCAATTTAACTCCTGGTATCAAGCAACTTGGGACCTCCTGTGTTAGCACTAATGCATTTTGCATTTGCGGGTTATGTCAGGGAATCCAACCTCCAGCACCAAAGAGTTAAGAATGTTTATTTTACTGAACAGGCAATAAGTTCACTGCTCGTAAAGCTGCAGCTGAACTACACTCAAATTAATAAAGTACATATGTTTAACTCTAAAGGTCCCAGTAAGCTACAAATAGGAAATTCAACCAATTCCTACAATTATGGGATTTGAGGAACCATTCTTATTTTGATCCGGAAACTTATTACTAGCCACTGTTGTACACTAATTTCTAAAAAAAGACAGGCATTCTGACGGCCACCATGTGAGAGGTGAGAAGTCAAATATAGCTACCTGCTTGCAGAGATAAAATTCAAATTAGCACACTCAATGGGAAAATATCAAGTATCAAATATCTGAATTTAAGTGGTGACAAAGTCTAGATTGGCTGTTGATTTCAGAACCATTTTATCCTTTACAAATACACTATCATTCTCTTCAACACTTAGAAAAGAGAGGTTAAAACTCATTAACTCAAGAATTCTTTACACTGAGAAACCAGAAACAAATATTCTGTCATCACAAAACCACTCATCTTACCAGTGAGCTCATAGCCATCTGTGAGACTCAGATACTTTAATCTAAGTAACACATATAAGCACAATTTATATACATAGCAACCAAAGAAATCTGTATGTATAAGCATTGTACAGTATGACAGTATGTGAATATGAGTTATTTACTATATATAATTTATTTTCAGATCTTTAGCCACAATTAATATATATTATTTGCATATCTTACCCATAAACCAACAAGTTCTTCTCCACCCTGAAACATTCACTTCTTGCATAACCTTGTGATTTGTCCTGAGGCCTACGGGGTTTTGTGCTAGGCTTTTCCTCAGAATCGCTTTCCAGGTCTGAAAACTCCATCAGTTCATCCTCTTTGACTGCACTGTAGAGTCTGGTTTGCTTCCTTACTCTTGGTGTATCAATAACTAGGTTGTTCTAAAATGAAAGGCAAAATGTATAAATTTAGGAAGGGGTGGGTGTGAAAATCTTCAATTTAACTGTGCTAGAAATAGTTATAAAGCTCTTACCCTTCCATTTAGAGCATCGATATCCAGCTCTGCTTTCTTTGCCCACTTCTGCCAGAAATTAGGGTCATCCAAAGAAATGTCTGTCCTGTTCCCAGATGCAACAAAACTAGCCTAGTAAAAGTAAAAATACGTGGATTGGTTTCTTAACTGTGTGCTATGAAGAATACCTGTTTTTCACTAACAAATACAATACTTAGGAAGAATCAGTGTCAAGAAAGAAAAAAGACAAGTACAATGAAAAAATAAATTGACACAGAAGGCAATTTAATATACTGCCATCTATTCTGGTCACATTTTATCAATTTTCCTCTGAATGTCAATGCATACTTTAGCAAATGTTGAGCCTTTTCCTTCAGATTCAATAGTAATTGTGTGTGTTCGCCGTAAGAGAATCTGATCGATATCCTCTTCACAAAATTTAGACCCTTCATCTTCCTCATCCATCAGAGCACCATAAGCCCCCTTTCGAAGAAGATCTTCTATTTCTTTTTTAGACAGCTGTTGCACCTATAACACATAAGAAGGGTTACAGGTTTGGGTTTTTTGACACCAGCCAATGTGTTCATCTGACAGCACAATCAGATGGATTGTCCTCTTATTTGGCATTTTAAGAACTGAAGCTCTATGATAATGTGGAGATGGTCAATTAAACATTCATGCTGAAATCACCTTTTAAAGAAGAGTACAAACAACAACATTCTCAGGGTGAAGTTATGTGAGTGGTTTAAACAACTTAATAATTCATTGTCACTGAATCCCTTTAGCTTTGATGACTGCTAAACTCCTCCTGGGAGCAAATTTAACTTACCAACCCGACAAAAAAGCTAAAGCAATAAAAAGTCCCAAAGGAAAAAGGCTACACCAGCAAAAGCTAACTAGAAGAACTCCATAAATTGCCAGGATCAACATAATGTAAAGGGCGGAATGATGAGAATGGATCAGGATTGAGGGAACATGACTCCACCTGCCCCCTTTTGGCAATAAGTGAGCCATTAGATAGGCTGAGCCAGTTCATGTAGCCAATGCCCTTATTTAACCCGACTTTAAACTATCAGCCACACTCCATCTGAAAACCACTGTTCTCCAGCTAAAACGAAAACAGGAAATCAAAGTGTACCACGTTCATAGCATTTAGTGATGATGCACCTTAAAAAAGTAATCCTTACCCCATTTGTGGCATTTTCTCTTCCACTCATAGATTGTAGCACAGCCTTATCAAGGCCCAGCTTCAAGCTAGCTTTGTCAAACATTTCCCTTTCATAAGAATTCCTTGTTATCAACCTGTAAATTTTCACTGATTTGCTCTGCCCTATTCTGTGACATCGTGCTTGAGCCTGAAGAAACAAAGGCAGATATTCAATTACAGGTTGCAAATGGAAGAAAAAAGAATTTAAAATAATCAATACAGAGAACCTATTTTAAAAGTGTTTTTTTAAAATATAAATAATACTTTTTATGCTTTCAGGAGAGCAAAACCAGATAATTTCTCTTGTAGGTGAAGAAAATTTCACAGTAAAAAGGCAAAGAAAAAATTTCAATAAAATCATCTCTTGTAATATTACCTGGAGGTCATTTTGGGGGTTCCAGTCTGAATCAAAAATGATGCAGGTATCAGCAGCAGTAAGATTAATGCCCAAACCTCCTGCTCTTGTACACAGCAGGAAAACAAACCTATCAGAATCAGGTCTTGAAAACCTGTCAATAGCTGCTTGGCGCAAGTTGCCTCTCACTCGACCATCAATTCGTTCATATGGGTACCTGAAAAATAGATGCATTACAGGGATTGCTTTACTGCAGTGGCATTGCTTCTTCAGAAGAATATGCAATTATAACAACAAAGACAAATATGCTACTATGGGGTTAGAAGAACTACAACTAAGAGATTAACTAACTTCATCAGTAAAGACATACTACTTTGTCACTTTCTTTGGTAAAGAACAGACTTTCACTCCAAGAAATTCAATAAAAATTTAGGCCTAAACTAAAAAAACTCTACAGCCACCAAAAACATTTAACTGAGAGCTAAATGGAGAGGTTTAAAGCTTTCCATATGAGGTCATTTTGTATTCACTCAAAAGAAAAGGCTCAGTACTTGCAACCTCCAGGTTTGCTCTTTCCCTTAGTCAGATCATTATAGAAAATACTGGTTTAATTTCTTCCCTTTCGATACAGATTACTCACAGGTTAAATGCAGTGGTCACTGAGGAAGGCACAGTTTATTTATAATTGTATTATATTGTTGCTCTCACCGTCTTTGAATGAGGTAGTCTTCCAGTATGTCCAAGCAGCGCACCATCTGGGAAAAGATAAGCACCCTGTGGCCACCAGCCTTCAGTTTTGGCAGCAGCTTGTCAATCAGTACGAGCTTGCCAGCAGCCTGGATCATTGCCTGGAGCTGAAAATCTGGAGAGTCGGCATTGTGTGTTTCTTTAAACTCTTCCAAAATTTTCTCTTCAGCACCTGCAAAGATTGGACAGCAATACGTGAACACTGCAAAGGGTTTTATTAATAAACAATGAGCTCGCCTTCAATACCCTATAGAAATTGCAGGAATGTTTTAAGGACTGTGTGAATAAACATTTATATAAAAAATAAACATTTATAAAAAAATATTAAGCTTAAATTTGAAGCAAACATATACACAAATACAGCATAAATAAAAAATAACTCTGAGAATTCATTCTTTTTTTCTCTTTTGAACACAACTCTTTCCTAAATAAATTCATAAAACTATCAACATACACAATTCAATGAAAAACAAGAAAAAAGATGAAAAAAATTAAACATATTTCAACTGATAAAATGGATTTTTTTTCCTTTTAAATATGTAACATGAAAGAAAACAATGTCTCATTTTACAGGAAAATACAAGGGGACACAAATCACATTTAGCGTCTGTGCCTCTGAAGTCAGCCATAAAAATCCACATGCCCTGAACCTGCTTCTTTCATTATTAATTATAAAATCATAATCCAAACAAAAAACTAATTGGAGGGGAAACAGCTATGAATTTATTATTTTATCTTCTATTTAGGTTTTTCGCACTGAATGTATTTTTTTGTTCAGTTTGATGAAGCGTTCCAACGTATTTATTCTTTCTTTTTCCAGCATTAGTCCAAAGTTCTCTCTTGCCACTCACTTTGCCTATGAATGATATGCACAGAAGCAACTATTTCCTTGTTCTGCTCGCTATTGGAAGACTACAGACCAAGTTCAAGCTTTCTCCTCAACCTCTCCTATTCTTTATTCCATTTTTATATCACTTCTACAAAGTAGGCAATTCCAAGAACTATCAGATTGCCATTCTTGGCATGTAAAAGGTTAGGAATCTTTGTTCTCAGCTTATTTCACCTCCAAATAAGCCCCTTTTTTTAAGCCATCTTTTTTTCCCCCTCTGCTTTTTTTTCCCCAACAAAATGTAGTTTATAAAGTATTTCTAGTTTGTCTAATATTCAGCTTCAATACTGCTTTTGAATAGCACACGGAAAGACGGAAGGGCTGGGAGAGGGGGAAGAACAGCTTACTGCCAGGCTTCTGCTGAGCATCACTCTCTCAAATCCCAGCTCTAAGTAGATGCCTGTAAACAAACACGGAAAGGCCCCCTCCCTGTGCGATCGCTGGTTCAGTGCCTGCTGTAACGCGGTGCCTGAACCAGATCCCACCCGGGCCAGGCTGCCTGACAGCCCCGTGCTGCTCCATGCGCTCGCACCGCTCGCTTTTACACAACCTGATGGACCCAAGATGGGACCGCATTTCAAGGTAGTTTTACATCCCTGGATTTTCCTGATCCGGATTTCCCGCTCCCAGCACTACTCATCCAAATGGTTTGCACATAAGGAAAGTAAGGCCATACAAAATGCGTGTAAACAGACATTCAAAGTTCCCTTCAATCAGCACCCATCTTTGTAAAACAGGCAGAATTTTGGGCAGTAAATCTCCGATTCTGTACAAAGAATGGCATTTCCAGGATAGAGCAGGCTGTCAAGTATTTTATATCCAGTAATTTCAGTCACCTTTCAGGTTACAGCAATTATTTCTGACTCAACTGTGATATCCAGATTTAAGTTTTACTACTGTGAAGCAACCCAATATGCAAGAACAGCATTTGCAAAAGCAAACCACACCACAACAAAGCCACAATCTGGTCTAATGAATGGTGAACTTATAGTATCAGAGCTTGGTCTCAGCACCACCCAACCCAGATAACTCCAAAAACCTGTTCTTTTCATAACTGTCCTAGCTAAATCCTGTAAAAGACCATCTTTTTTTTAGTTCCTACTTCAATTGCAAATATGTCATGTCCATTGAGCAGCCTGTTACCCAAAAGTTACTTGATGCAGTGTCATAACCATTGGGGATGGCCAGGAATAACGACATGACTCTTGGGCTTAGCAGCAGAGTGAGAGCAAACTTTATTCTTCCAAATCCTCTTTTATAGACAATTCAGAAAGGATAAAATTGTATTGGTTAGCATCCCTCGACTGTTTCTTGCAAGTAAGCAATAAGTTAGACAAACACCACCGTCAAAGGTTGTTTTCTCTCTCCAAGGCCTGTTTGAATTCCTCCTCACAATTTCTCAGGCCACTTTCTCAGGCCTGTGTGAGGGAGTTATGTGACTGGCTTTCTCACAGGCTACAAGCTACTGCCTTCAGCCTACAAATCCATTTTCTGACCACTGTCAGTCCCTACAATGCAGTACTTGCAGGTCCATAAAATTACTTCCTATTCTAGCTGATTTTTAGGAGGGGATGAAAGGAAGGTATTTAAATGTGTGATTGGTCAATCAGAGAAACCTCCACTCCTACTCTTCATTAGGAGAGGCTTCCAGGGCTCAAGAGGGCACAGCAAACAGAGTAAGGAGCCTTTCTGGTGTTCAGAACTAAGATGTGTAAGTATAGAGGCATTCCCCACTGCTGGTTCTTGGATACAGGGAGAGGAATGATGTATAAATACTTGAGAATGGTTGCTATGGAGAAAACAAGGAGTCCAGCACTAAGAAAAATGACAGACAATGCTTTACCAAGTTGGCTGGAGAATACCCAACATGCAGTTAACTACCCCTAAAAGTCTACTCCCAGCCTCAGCAGACCACAGAACACATCTATCTATCAAGAAAGAAACAAACCCCTCACTTTACATTCAACTCCTACCATGCTACTTCCATCATGTAGCCTTAACTGAAGGTTATATACAAGACTTTCTTGCGACTCTTACACAAAACCAAACATGTTGAAATGTTCAGATACATGTGCACTACTGCTTGCTCACACACCCCACAAACTGGGAAGAAAATAAGGACTCAGAGATGCTTTTATAAAAGCAGTTATGGTTAGAAAACAGAACTTGTTACTGCAAGAATTCATTCACCAGGAGAATACAATGCAACTGCAAGTACAAGTACTCACACTGCAAAAACTCTTAGCAGAAATAAAATAAACTTGTGCCATTACACTAACTACAGAGTTGTTAAATATCAATCAACAAAACAAAACCTTGGGCTCAGAAGACTATAGCACATAGGAGTATTTTCTGTCCTAGAACTACAAAGGATCCATTTGTTTAGTTCCATTTCCACACTAACACATCAGGATTTCTTATTCTCCTCAAATTTAAAGGCTCAACCCACCTGCCATGTTGCTGAATGATATCAAGCAAGTCCAAAGGTTCAAAGCATCACAAAAATCTTAGAAAGGCAAATGTATTCAAGAGACAAACCCACTTCCCTTTATTAAGATTAAGATAATCAAAAAATATTTGAGATTTTGTAAATAAATGTCTGCACTTTATCAGTCTCTAAATTATATTAAATTATACAACATTGAGAAAAAAATCACTGCTGTAGGCAACACTGCAAGCACAGCTCATAAACTCTGACAAAACAAAGTAGCAGCAAAATATTGTTTTTCTTTCAACAAACATTAAATGAGAAAAAATAATAGCAACATTAAAAACTAGCTGAAAGCCAAGAAGCATCAATTCAGACACCCATAGCCTGAACAGCCTAAACTATTCTGATGAACTCATTTATACAATGGATGAACTTAAGCCAAAAAATCAAGTAAAAAACCCCAACAAACCCTGCACCAAAACCACAAAGCTACTTTACTGTATGTCATATGAGTGTATAAACTGAACAGCCGCCAGCATGGTCAAGCTGAAGGACTTTGGAGCAAGCCTATATCATGTCTTTGGAACAATTACTTGTGCATGAAATATAATTAGATGTAATTTCATGAATCAGCATTTCCTCCACCTTTAAACAAAAAGTGTCAAGGAAAAGAACTTAAGTACTGCAATATGGAAGTCATACAATAAAAAACCTGAAATCACATATGGCTCTGGAACAAAACAGTCTTTCATCCTGAAGCCTACAACCAGCATAAACCAACCATAAATCATATCTAGTAAGAAAGAGAGTTGGGAAACAAGAAACTAGTAAAATGCAACCCTGTATGGAGGTTTGTGTTACATCTTCAAAGGGAAGAACTGGCCAGCACATACAAGTTTAGCATACTTCAGACAGTTAGAGCTGGCTAGTTCATCACAGGACTGGTCACTGGAACAGCCTCCCCAGGGAAGTGGTCATGGCACCACTAGTCAGAGTTCAAGGACCATCTGGTACTTAAGTCATATGATTTAGTTTTAGGTAGTTCTGTGAGGAGCAGGGAGTTGGACTCAATAATCCCTATGGCTCCCTTTCAAATTAAATACTTTATGATTCCATACTACTTGCCAAAACCAATCCTGATCTAAAACCAATACCACCACACAGAAACTGAACATTCAACCTAATTTTTCTCTTACTAGTCAAATTAAGAAAACTAACTGACAACATGTGGCCATAAAAGCAGGCTTGATCACAATTTCTTACTCTGCAACTTTTATTCAGAAATTTTAAGTTACTACCTTACGATGTTTGACAGCAAGAAAGTAAGTAGCAGCTAACTATAAGTGATGAAAAAATTACCATAATCATGCCAGCATCCAACAACCTGAATGATAACTGAAGTCTTGTTTGTCACAAATAACAGAAAGGAAAACCTTATCATACCAATATTAACTCAGTCAGGGTTAAGTCTGTCAGGAAGCCTTGAAAAAAAAAGCAGTACAGAGAAAAATAACTGCAACAGAAGCACTGTCCTGGCTAGCAGATATCCATACCTATGATAATCTAAAAGGTTATCTCACTTTTCTTTTAAAATAAATGAATAAATAAAAAGACACACTAAAATAGAATTTATACCTAGTGAACTTTTTTACAACCATTTTTCAAATGAGGAGTAAAGTAAGCAGCCTACCATTAATAAGGTATGGATGATTGCAGCATTTTCTTAGTTCCATCATAGTGTTTAAAAGATTAGGTACATTTGCCTGACCTCCACCCTTGGAAAGAAATGTGAAATTCTTTTCAAGAATAGCACGATAGTATTTCTTCTGAATATTTGTCAGCTCAACTTCAATGATGGTTTCCTCTTTAGGGGCCAGGTTCTTTTCCACATCCTCCTTGAGACGTCTCAGCATCATCGGCTTCAAAATAGCTTGCAGTTTTTGCACCTGGAAAACAGATGTTTAATAAAATCACTGAATTAAAGCTGCTAGAAATCAAATATTCATTTTTCAATTTCCTTAATTCTGAAAATCTTGTTTTCTACCTCAAATGCCAAGTAGAGCGCATTGTAAAAAATCCTTCCTCAGTGACTCAGCAGCAAGTTCTCCTTGTTAACTCAGTGACATACACATTTCTAAAGTCTATTTTTGGTGTGTAGCCCTTCTGTTTAGTGATTTCTGTTATTAAATAGACCTCACTCAGAACTATCCTTCTAGACAAGGACAGTACCGCACACAAATCATGCAAAGCTAACCTTTTGTTAAATAAGCTAATCTGACACTTTTAAGATAACCTTTGCAGTTCACTTCTAAATACAAATCAGTATTTAATGCTATTTTCCCACTTTAAGTATCTGCTTCTAATTATTTTCTTATTTCCCTAGTTTTGACATCCACTGAAGCAGAAAACTGTAAAACTGTATAGGACTGGTCTAAAACTGAAAACGTATTTCTGTTAATTTTTATGACACTGTAAATTTTAGTGTCCCCAGGTTTTGTGGCATATTCTTTATGACACATCCTAAAGGGTAGGAGGGGCAAAGAAAAGAATGTCAGTTTTCTTAAAAAAAAAAAAAAAGGCTAATTTTTTGTAAAATCCCTTACACAAGAAGCTCAAATGTATGCCATATTATAAAAAAACCAAAACACCTGGCATTTAGATTGTTTTAGGCCGTGTCTCAAAGAACAAACCATCTTAGTGATAAAGAGCTACTAATTCACCCTGAAATTGGTCACCATCTCCTATTGCAGAGCTGCACAGCAGAAAAATGAACAAAAGACACTTTCTCCTGAATTTACATAACTCCCTTAGTAATAAAGCAACTTCAGAACAAAAAAGGTAATTAGCACAGAGAGATGAACAATTGAGAGAATAGATGGAATATGACTGCAAGGAATGGAGAGGAAACCCCAAGTCACTAATACATAACCTTTCCCACCACTTGAAAGACAAACAGAATTCCAAAACATCTGAGTGTCAACAGATAAGGAAGTTGTCCTCAACTTGTTGAGGCAAGCAATCCAGGCTCTAATTCTGATCGTAGCCAATGGCATTATTTTAATAATAGCTCCATGTATTTTGAGCTGGCCATACAAAAGCTATGTTGAGAGTTAGAATATTAGCTCCAGTTCAAGCACTCTCTTAACAGGGCTACATGGCTTCTGCAGAGCTGGCTCACTTTCAGTCAGGTCAGTGTCCATTCTCACTGACATGTAATAGCATGCACAACCTATGGAAACATATCCTATTTTGCCAGAAGGCCAGAGGCTAGAGGAGAGCTATTTTGTAATTTAGACTGTGATGTGTGAAAGAGTTGTTTTCAAAGAAAGACAACAAATTCAAGCAGTCAAAAGTTAAGAGATACCAAAGATTGAATTTTCAGACAAAGCCAACAAAGTTACACACAAAAATGCATGCAGTTGTAATCACAGGAAGCAAAGGGCAAAATTAAGGTGCCAAGGTTCAGTTAACTCCTAAAATTAAGGTGGTTTGGCCTTTTAAAACATTTTGATACATACAAAGAAATAATTTACATTTCAGATACAAAATTGCACTTAGGGTCTTTAATTGTGTATTGATTTATGCATTTCTTCTCTTGGACAGCTCAAGAAATCTATTTTGAAAAAAAAAACACCAAACCCTTCCCTCCGTTTGGTTACCTCTTGCTAAACTGGGTTTCAAGTAGGTTCTTGTTTGCACTTAAGTCACTGAGAAAACTCTCATATGTAAATTCCACAGAAGTTACAGGGACAATCCCTTCACTCTGATGCTTCAGGAAGAATGTCAACTGACAAGTTAATTCTCACAGAAGTATTTTCATACAGAACCCATTACGAAACACTCCACCTCTATTTTTAAACACTACATTTGAATAAAGAGATTTTTTTCCTGTTTCTGCAAGACAAATGGACAAAGGACAAAAAAAAAAAAAACCCCAAAAACACCAGAAAAGTGATAAGGCAGAATTACTTTTGGCCAAAAGCAAAAAAAAAAAAAACAAAAACCCACAAGGAAGGAAGGAAGGAAGGAGGGAGGGAAGGAGGGAGGGA